>JARCZZ010026225.1:4294-14591 GCA_030323915.1 Brotogeris chrysoptera
CTGAAAGTCAAAACCACAGCACTGCACCAGCTACTAAGAAGGAGAAAAATGACTGTTACTGCTGAACCCAGGACAGTGTGAGCTCACCCTGGAACTATAAATCCTATCTCTTGTAATGGAGGGGGTTTTGAGGTGTTTTGGGCTATCTTTTTCTGCTGCTTCGGTTATGACATATAAATAAATAATTTGCTAACAAAAGTGATTCCTGCACGTACGATGTATCCTTCTAACCTGCCTTAATATAAAATACATTTAAAATTCTAAGTCAAATAAGTAATTTTTAATAGCGTACCACATAAATTTATTGTTGCACATCAGCAGTACCAGGATTTCACAAAATGATCATGATATTTCTTGCAAAGTGACACCTATGTGTTTTTTTTAGCCTGACAAATATAAACATTGAAAAAGAAATATGTTTTTGACATAGAAATAGTACTGGTTTATAAGCCTATCCATCTTTCTTAATATAAAATATCTGGGGAAATTAGCATGGGACTTAAACCCTTTGGAAACCTGACTGGGTTTTGAATAAGTGCTTCCTTTTTTTCCGTAAATAGTGGAAAAGATATTTCTCAGCACATTAGCTGCACTCTAATTGCAGGCTATGACACTAAGAAATAAGATAATGATGGAGATTGTCAGCCATAACACTTTCTGGTGAGCCACTGCTGTCATTTTTTCCCCAAAATATGACTGACATCCTTCCTTTAACCCTCCCACCCCTTATTCTTTATGTACGTTGGCACAGTGGCCCTGCAACTATGTGGAACACCATACTTTCTTTTCTAAGCACTAGGAGAGAGCTAGCCATGGGAATCTTTAGCTACAATTTGTACTGAATTTTTTGACGCTTTCCTTCAGCATGAACAAGAAGTGGAAATTTTAACTCATCCATTGGCATTATTGATGAAGCAGTGCTTGGCTTTTAGCATGTTTGAAGGCCAGTGTCTGCTGAGTGATGGCTAAATAACAGAATCACTAGCCTGTCATGTATAAGAGTTTAAACAGGGCAAATCATATTTGCCATTATTAAGATGAGACGCACTTCCAGTGTCTTTAGGGAATGGCCCTTTATCACAAATTAATTTGGTCCTGAATCTTCAAAGTGCCCTTGCAAATTAAAACTATTCTAATGAGAGCTGATTGAAAAATTAGCATGGAACTTACTTTTATGAATAGTGTGATTTGAACAGAAATCCATGGGAATGCTGGAGGAGCCAAGTTCTTCTAGACAGCATGCTAGCTGTAGATGGGAATCCTGCCATTCCACACAAAATTCTGATGTCTTAAACTTTGCTTTAATCTGAAAATGAAGATGTCTACTTTATTATCTACTCTTCCTTATGTGTATTCTTCCTGCCTCACAATCTTTTTTTCCTCTCAGGTTAGCAATTACTCAACATTTTATTCTTTTTACTGAAATTAAAACCACTGAAATAATTAACAAAAAAGTTAACAAATTGGAAGTGTCTGATATTCAAGGTTTTTTTCTGGAACCACAAATGAGCAGAGTGAAATTCTCACTTTCTCCTCTATTTCCAGGCACAGTCTTTAAGAAAACTGGTAGGCATTTTGAGACTCAAGAGACAATCTCAGTGGTTAGTCACTTTAACAAGGAAATACAGGTTATGCCTTCTCAGTGTAGACAGTCTTAGAGAATCTGTATGTCAAACACATAGGCAGAAAGTATTAGTAGTGAATATGCCCTGGGTAATTAGCACAGTAGAGGACACAAAATAAATAGAAGTCCACTGACATATGTACTAGATCATCTCCTTTTGATCGAAATGCACAGTGCTGAAGTGCAGAATATGGAAATCGGATACTCTCTGCTCTGGAAAGAAGCTATTATTTCAACATCTCTGTGGCAGCTGTGTGCTATCTGATTGCTGTGTCTGCCTGTAAGCTGTCATGTACTTGCACTTCACAGACAGCAAAAGCATATGTGGAGAACCCATTTGCTTTGATCAGTGAAGGATATATACAGTATTTGTGCTCATTAAGAAATGGGATTCCCGTCCCTTCCAGAACTGATGTCTAAAAACTGGCACTTTTTCACTGCTTCAAGACTGGCCTTCTGTAATACAAATTTTTGGCCTGCAACCAACTGGCTCAGTAGTGTCTTTCACCACACTAATGCTGTCCTTCTCCTCTTCTCTGTTCTCTTTTTGTGTATTTATGTTAGGTCTTGCCCTCATAATGTCTTTTAGGAAAGTGAGTTTAAAACCTTATTTCATTCAAGTGGATTATTTAATTTTAATTAAACACCAGTGTAGACATAGTGTAGCTTATGCAAATGCCAGAGGAACTTTCCTGATTGGCATTATTTTGTTCTGTCTTCATAAATAGTTTGCAAAGGCCTGCCATACTTGTATAATTCTTCAACTCTTCTATATGCCTAATAATTCAAAATTATCTATAACTTATTTTTGTTTGTTTGTTGCTGTGGGTTTTTTTTTTTTCCCCTCCTTATTTGTCTTTCTCCCTTTTATTTCCTTTTGTAATAGTTTTGGCACTCTTTGACAATATGCCTTCCAGGAAGGGGTACATTTCCCCCGCTTCCTGGCAAGTCACAGGAAGATCACCTGTTCTGGACTTTCCGCAGGATCCTCTGTGTGATTGAATGCCCAAGCAGAGGTCTTGTTGACATGTACTTAATCAACTTTCTGATACCCAATGTTTCCTGCTCATTGCATCAGCTGGAATTTTACTGCCTTCTCTGTAATGTTGTTTTCATGGGCATTGTGCTGTTTTTAAGTCCTGTGTTTTTCTCCGTATCAGGTTCTATCTGGTTGAGTTTAACAGGACAATATTCTTCACTGATACAAAGTAAATGGTTACACTTGAATTCCTTTATATGAAGAAAGATTTTAACCCCTTTTCACTTCTCTTGAGGAAGGGTGCTTTGTTGTGTTAAATGAGTGTTGCTGCTGTGTTATCTTAAGCTATGTCTTCAGACTTTTTTAGCTTTCGATTTTTGAGGCATGAAGGCAAAATCTTTGGCCTGCAAGTCATGCTTGTTAAAATCTACAAGCTTATCCTTTAGCTTAATAGACAGAGATAATTAAGCAGGCACTGGATAACAATGTAGCTCAGTAACCGACAGAAATATATGGGATCTCTGTAATGTTTTTTCATTCACTTTTTTCATGGGTTTTAGATCTACAAACGTCAGTAAGACCAAAAGACCTATGTGCTTTCTGCTTCCCTGTAAAACGTAAGACTTTATGAAGTCTCATGTTTGACTACTGACAGCCAGCTTTTGATTGTACTCATGTTAAAGGAGTTTTCCTTGTCCTGAATCAAAGCATTTCAGATTATAACACTTATGTTCCAAGAGCTGGTGAGTACACTAGATTATGAATATATTACCTATATTGCTAACAATATAAATGTGGAAGATTTTTAGGAACCTCTGGAAAAAATCCATGACAGGAACTGACATTGGCGTGGCCTGACCTTGCTTACTGGCTGTCACTTTGTGGTGTTGCTTGGTCTCAAGAGAACAGATGCCACGTAAGTAGCAAGAAGAGTCTCCTGTTTGGTGGTTGCAGACATAACAGTAATGGTCTGACTATTAAGAATAAGCCTAGATTTGGTGCTTACCTGTTGTGTCAAGATTTTATCTGAAATCATACCAAAGGAATGCGGGCAGAGGTGAAGCTACAGGGTCTAAACTTCACCTGAAGACCTGCCAGCCAAAGTTAGGGAAAAGACCAAGCAGCATCATCCTGTGTTCTCTACAGACTATTATAATTCACCTTGATTATTTTGTTTTATAATAAAGTAGTTTTCCACTCTATGTTTGACATACTTTTTTTAAACACCAGCTAGGCAAAGACGTGAAACTTGCACATTTAAAGAATGGTTTATTCACTATCAAGTTAGATAAAGTCAGGGATGCACTCCTTGAAATCACCTTCAGCTTGGGCATCCTGTCCAGCAGGACTTGCATTTATTCCTTTATCATGATTATTCATGTACTTATATACATGAATATAAATACGAATAATTCTTGAAGGGGAGAAAATAAAAAAAAAAACCTGCAGGTAAGTAGGAAACTCATAGTTCTGTTAGAGATAGACCTGGGGAAAGTTAACAACTTTCTACTTAATCTTACATACTCCTCCGTTTTTATTTTTCTTCTAATTATTTTATTTTATTTTATTTTATTTTATTTTATTTTATTTTATTTTATTTTATTGAAAACAAAACATAAAAGAGGAAGTTGAGCCCCAAATGCTACAAACATGAAATATTCAGAATGGAATCTAAGCCAGAAGAGGTCAAGAAATTCAGAGATAAGATATCTTCAGTCTTAGGCTCTTTCCTTCATCTCCTCTTAACAGTATTCTTGCATCTTTCTTTCACTAACACCTTTATCTTGGGTCCCTTGTGAAAATTTATTAAGATAGGACTTTCTGATAGGGAAATTCCTCAATGTCAATTTACCTGTACAATCTGATAACTTACTGAAATCAGTGTAGGAAATGTGTCTGCAATCCTGGCCTGATTAACTTTTATCTGTAAGACAAATATTGGCCATTGCCCAGTGCTAAATGGTCATGTAATCAAAGCCTCTATCATAATTCTGAGACACAAGGGAAAAAGATAAGGGTCCAATGAGAGAAGCAGGGTTAGTCTTTTTGAATCACAGACCTAGTCCACAAGCGCATTTTCATGAGTTAGGTATGTCAATAAAAAGAAGAGTTTGCACAAAGAAAGGGTTCTCCATCTCTCAGTTAGTCAGCAAAACTAGAAACATGTAAGAACCTGTTACAGGACTGAGGATGTAATCTAGGATCATAAGTGCCATTAGTGTTGAGATTTCCAAACAAGACAGGAGTTAAGAAACAGGCAGTGATTTTATGTTGTTTCTGGTGATGGGAAGAATCCACAGTCCAGTCCAAGTCCAAGAAACATTGTGGCTTTACTCAGCTCCATATTATTCCAGTGTTTGGCTCTTCCATTTCCTCTGAAATACTTAGGTAATTTTTTAAATTATGTGCCTTGTGTTTTATCTAAAGTAATTAGACAAAAGCACAAAAGCACCACAAAGAGGTGTGATGGGGATGAATGATTGTATGGAATTTTGAAGATCAAGATTAGCTGATAAATATGTGGCAAAGCTTCAGTCAGCTAATACTTATTTATAGACATGTCCACCAAGTATGAATTAGGATCTGCTTGAATGGATATCAGAACGATTTTTGTTTGGTTTTGCTTTCAGCTCCAATGGAAATAAGATCATATGTTTTGTGTCCATAATAAGAATGTTCCAGTCCAGGACTGCATGAAAATAAGATACATTATTTCATATAGTGTGATTTCTTTACCCCTTTCTCTGGGCTAAAATATGGCATATTACAAAAAAAAAAAAGCTTTAAGAGTTTTGGCAAGTAAGCTATGGAATGACTTGAGTTACAGTGTAGCTGGCAGTACTGTAGGCATCATAAGTAATTAAGTTCAATATGAGATGTTGATTACAGAGTGTAAACAGTGATCTGATCCAGCTGACTTAGAAGTTGACACCAGCATTTGCTTCACCTCCTACATGCTGGCATGTGTATGTAAATCTTCAGTGCTTTGAACAGGAGGAACAGTAAATTGTCTCCCACTCTGTTGATTCTACATTTTTAATATTGTCTTTATGCAATCAAACATTTCTTACCGGTAAAATACTAGTTTAAAAATACACTCCACCCCACCCCATATCCCAGTTTGTTTTGAAAACCTGAAGCTAACATACTGATGTTATGTGTGAGGTCCAGGTTTGGTACTGAAAGTACACTAGCCTTGTTTTTTTCCTTCCTCTCCTACCTGCCTCAGCCACCAGAGTAAAGATATCACACGTTAAGTAGATTGATGTGCTAAAGCAACTCCTTTGTATTTCTTTCTGTCAATGAAATGTTGAGATCTAGCTAACTGTGCTGTGAAACCACTGTCCCATGTTACCTTTCATGGTAGATATAAATGAAGAAGACCAATAGTATGACCCCACTGACATTTGAGGCTCAGTGTTCCATATTTGTTGAAAAGAGCTATTAGAACTAATATTCATAGAATCATAGAATAGTTTGGGTTAGAAGGGGCCTTTAAAAGTCATTAGTTCACCCCTCCCTGCACTGAGCAAGGACATCTTCACCTAGATCAGGTTGTTCAGAGCCTCATCCGGCTTGACCTTGAATGTTCCCAGGATGCAGGATTTTCATAACAAGCCATTATGCATTTTTGCACTACTACACAGTTGCCATCACTATAACAAAGATGAATTTACATTGTTGGAGTTGCATTTGATTGACAAGCAAAAGGCAAAACCAAAGACAGGCTGTGTCCAGAAAGAAAAAAAAAAAAGGCAAAAAAAGAAAGGACTAGCAGGCATGATGTAGTAGATTAAATTTAGAATCCCTTGCTGCCTGCAGGTGTCTGTCTTGTTTCTTTGATAGATGTTGCTGCTTTTGAGACAAGAATGCAAATAGGCTCTTGGACCCCTGCAATTTCCAACCCAGCCTGACTTTAATTTTGGTTTATCTGTATGTACTGGTTTGGAAATTTATCATGGCTCAAAAGCAGAATTACAAGAAGAGCAAATGTTTTTGTTCATTGACCAATATCCATTCAACAGGTAAGGAGAACAGCAGGAGAGCTTTAGCTGCATGATTTTATTTGGTTGCATTGCACACCAAGAGGGTTGACCCTGCTATGATTAAATTAAGTTACACAGCTCTAAATGCAGATCTCATTTGCAATGCTTCTTCATTCTGACACTGATTTCAAGCTTTGAAGACTGTAGGTTGTATGCTCAGGAAAGAAGCATAGGTCCAATTCTAACTAGGGTGAAATAATGTCACAGAGAGATAATATTATTTTCTTTTGAAGCAACCCTCTTAAGAATAATCTATTATAACCGTTACAGATCATCTAATAATGTAATATATGTCCTTGGCCTATATTAACCTCTGAGACTAGGTAATTCACAAGCAGTGTTTTATGTTCCTAGGAAACTCATTTTCCATGGTACAATGCTCTGATATCAGCACTCACTATGTGACCAAGTCCTGTCTTCATAACTGAGTAATAACTTTGTCAGGCTTAAGTTATAGCAATGTTGCCAAAAGACAAACAGCAGTTAGTAACACTTCTTCATTCAAAGCTGGTTCCAAGTGCAGTTTGCAGTGAACCGACAGCCAAACAGTGAAAAACTCCCCCAACACCACGCAGAAAAGGGGGGAGGGCCAATAGTGCAGAATGATGGAAGTTTGCAAGCACAAGGGCCAGCAGGAGGAACAAACTTTCTCCAAAGCCTGAGGTGCCATTGCAGAACTACTTCACTGCTCTGCAGACTGAAGGGGAAAGACCTGTCACATCAGGAGAGACACTGGAGCTGAGTAAGGCAGCCTGATCCACTCCTTGTGTAACAACCAGCACAACTGAGACAAGGCAACAGGTGATGACATCAGGTAATTGTCTTCTGAAAGGTACAGAGGCATCCATTTTCCACTCTTTAGAAAGGTATGATGCTTACCAGAGGCTCATATCAAAGATGTCACTGAGAGATTACCAAGCCTCACACAGTCTACTTATTATCTGTTGTTGTTTCACGTGGGTACCAGTAATACAGGCAGAAGGAGTGATACAGTCTGAAGAGTATCAAGAAAGATTACAGAGCACTGGGAGTGTTGGTAAGTGACTCTGGACCATAGGCATTTTTTTCATCAATGCTCCTGGTCAAAAGTAAGAGGTTGGAAAGGGCCGGTTGAATCTGGTGAATCAACCAATAGTAATGGGACTACTGCCACAGCCAGTGGTCTACTTTGACCATGGGTCTTGTTTTGAGAAACCTGGTTTACTAGGGGCTGATAGGATCAGAGAGGGAGAAAAGCGCCTTCAGTCATAGGCTTGACAAGCTGGTGAAGATAGGTAGCCTTAAACTAAAGTTGCCAGGGAAGCATGTTTTGAGTTGCACCCTCAGCAAGTTTTCCAATGATACCAAGCTGTGTGATATGGTTGACATGCTGGAGGGAAGGTATGCCATCTGGAGGGACTTTGACAGGCTTGATAGGTGGGCCAATGCAAACCTCATGAAGTTTAACAAGGCCACCCGAAGCAACAGAAAGATGTCATTGTGCACTGCTGAAAGATATTAGTCTTTATAGTTTCTTCCTGTCATATGGCACAGTAATGGGAAGGATCGCAGAAGCCATTTCGAATCCAACTCCTATCACTCTGGGACTACCCTTTTTCTACCTCATTTCTTGGCATGGCTCAAAAGATATAATTCTTGGCTCAGAGAGATGCAGCTTTCATGCTGCTTAAGAATTCTTTAAATAAAAAGGGGCCAAGATGTTTTAAAAGAACTCATGATTTTCAGTGCCTTAGTGTCTGGGGGCTCGACTTGACTTGTTGAAATTCAAAACTCCTACAGGTTTTATGTTGAACTTTCAAATCACGAAAACCTTGCAATTGCTGTCTTTTTTTGAAAAGCCAAACAGCTCTTTTCCAGACTAGCTATGAAAAATTCATTTTAGTTGTTTGATTCAATAAACCCAGATGAACGTATATTCTGAGGACACAGATACTGCAGCTGACTTCTTGCCTGCTGGAATATCAAAGTACCTGAAAGTCACCTACATTCCACTTAGTTATGCAGCTTTAAGTTATTAATTAGTCATTTATAAAGGCATTTATCTGTCTCTTGGTGGTAGTTGCTACTTCAGTTTCCCTTATTTTCCTAACAGAAAAGGAAACACAGTACTGCATTCCAGACGTTTCTATGGTGAGGCAAGAAACTGCAGCTGTAGACTTGAAGCAAAAGGGTGAGGCAATTTTAGTCCCTAGAGACTTAGTAAATACTAACTGTAAAAAAAGAAAGTTAAAGTAAAGTACCAAAAATATACTCCTTTACATTGATAAATTAGTTATACAATGGCCAAAACCAATTTTACCTTGAGATTAGCTGTGTCTTGTAAATATTTTTATGGGGTTTCAAGCATTTATATGACAGCAGTCATTTCAACTTTCTGCCCCCTCATCCTTGCATCCCCTCAGTATTTAAATACTTGAATTCAAGTTAAAATTGGCTTAGTCCTGACCTCTCTACATTAAAGTTTCTGTCCAGACCCAAGGAGTTAAGTCTAGGGCTAACAGTGAAGGTGCAGCCTGCAGGGAGAGCCGGACTAATCCAACCTTAGGAGCCTCAGCCTCACCCCAACAGACCCTGGACATGCGGAGGAGGAGAGGAGCTGGTGTGCCTTTAGTGTGGGCAACCTCCCCCTGCCAGTTCACCCCATCTCTGAATGAGATTGGTTAAGAAAAGGGAGGGAAGGTAGCCTTGTCCCTTTTCTGCATCCAACTTTGCACTGCTGAGGGACAAGCAGACTAAGTCCTTGTGGGTAGGGCTAAGCACTGTGTTCCTCATGTATTGCTTGGGAAAATACAGTTGTCTCTGAGTGGTAATAGGAGAAATGCTGTTGTTTTTTACATGAAGCAATCATTACACAAAATACATAATGCTGAGAGAGATCACCAGGGTCTAGTGCTAGAAAAGAAGCTTAGAACTTAACCTACTCAGTCACATTCATTGTAGATGGCCCTGTGAATCCTGAATTGAGTTCTGTAAGGAACCTGGTGGTGAAGTGTGAAATACACATGTGAATCTGTTAGGGCTTAAGACCACATAAACTGGAATATGAACAGACAGTCTCAAATATAAATTCTTTGAAGCAACAACCGTTACTGAAGCAGGATGGTTTCTTCTAATATTTCTCTCTCCATCAGTCTTGGAAGATTTTTGGTGACCAGGTATAATGATACTCTCACTTGTGTTTTCACTATACTACTCAATACATTGTAGTACGTTGATTTTAAGGATCAATGAATTTACAGCCTTGGAGCAGTGTGAAGGCAGAATGCCCTTATTTGAGACGACATCATCTTTTGCAGAGAATTGCTTCAAATTTTCATCACTTTTCAGAACAAACTGAACAGTAGCAAAATTCTTCACAATAAGACATGTATTTTCTGACCAAAATCTACCACTTGACTTTGGAACCTTAATACTATTTAAGAAATTAATTATTTAAGTGTATGTGCAGTATTCAAGTATTTCTAAAGAGTCACTGGGAGATGATGCTGAGAATCAAAAGTCCCAAGAACTAAAAGTTCAGAAGCTTATCTATCTGAAGGGGGCCTATAGGGATGCTGGGGAGGGACTGTAAGGAGAGGACAAGGGGTAATGGGTTCAAACTTAAACAGAGGAAGTTTAGATTGGATATAAGGAAGAAATTCTTTACTG
>JARCZZ010026227.1:0-19667 GCA_030323915.1 Brotogeris chrysoptera
CTGGAGCACAGTGTGATGGGGAACGGCTGAGGGACCTGGGGGGTTCAGATGGAGAAGAGAAGGCTCAGGGGGGACCTTATTGCTCAGTGCCATGGGTTAGCGGTGGCCTTGGCAGTGCTGGGGCATGGTTGATCCTAAAGCTCTTTTCCAACCTGGCTGATTCTATGGAGGGGGACCCCTTCTCTTGCTTGTTGGGTTTGACTCTTCACGTGAATGCCCGGTGGAAGGAGGCAGCTGGAAGCTGCGCAGTCATCCAGCACCGGAGGCCTTCAGCTGGAAACACGGGATCAGTTCTGCTGTGCTCACGGCTGGCGGGATTTCTGCACACAAACCGTGCAGCCGAGGCTGCAGTGGGTCTGGCCATGATGAACCGGGTGGCTCTTGCTATGGAGCGGTTGGGGATCATCATCCCTGCTTGATATCACATAGGACAATAAACCCATCTGGTATCCTTCCTCTTCAGAAGGCGATGGGGAAGGGCTATAGTGCGGAACTTTGTTCTCCTTGGCCAGAGAGCCCACCCTGCTCCTCCAGGCAGGTATTTTGTATCTTGGATGGCTCCTAAGGGGACCGACAAGGTTTGTGGTCCTGATGCCCTGGTGTATGGGGTTTGTGTGGCAAGGTTTTGGTAACGGGGGAGGCTACGGGGGTGGCTTCTGTGTGAAGCTGCCAGAACTCCCTTGTCCAGTGGAGCCAGTGCCAGGCTCTGAATCGGCCCCACCACTGGTGGTGATGGTGATAATGTATTTAAGGGGGGGGGGACGACACACACCTGCGCAAGAGCAACTGCAACAGAGCGAGGATATGTGAGGGGTACAGCCTGCAGCCCCCAGTGTTGGTGCAGGAGGAGGCGCTTGTGCTGTGTGTTATAAACCACTGAGCTGGTACAACAGTTGCCCCATCGGCGCTGCTTTCTCCGCCGGGAAGCCCTCGAGGAGCGCGGCACCACCACCACCACCACCGGCTCATTGCTGAGCCGCCTTCCCGGTGCTCCCTGAGCGCACGGAGCCGGGGAGCTGGAGCGGTTCCCGGGGTCTCAGGGCTGCGAGCTCACGCTGGTTCCTCCCGCAGGGCCTGGCAGCTACACCGTGGGCACCATGTCGGAGCGCTTCGACTGCTTCTACTGCCGCGACTCGCTGCAGGGGAAGAAGTACGTGCAGAAGGAGGGCCGCCACTGCTGCGTCAAGTGCTTCGACAAGATCTGCGCCAACACCTGCATCGAGTGCAAGAAACCCATCGGGGCTGACTCCAAGGTGGGTGCCGAGCACTGGGCGGGGGGTGAGCAGATGGGGATGCCGATAAACCTCTTTGTTTTCCCGGTTCCGGGCTGGCCGTGAGCGTCTGTGTCCTCTGGGAGTCCTCCACCTGATGGGCCATGAACTGGAGCTCTGCGGTAGGGGTGCTCACGGCAAAGCTCAGCTCAGGATCTCCGTTCAGGCGCATCCTGAGCAGAGTCCTGCATGGCAGCCCAGCCTGCACGGGACGTGTAGAAACCCACCTCTGGGCAAAGCACTTGGGAAGCAAAGGGCTGATTGCTGTCTGTCTGCCAGCCCTTTATGGCTTCATGCCTACGGCAGCAACAGCGTACACCTGAGCTAGAGGGAAGGTGACAACCAGAGGAGCCCACACTTACAGAACCTCCAGTCTCAAAGCTGTTGGCTTTAAGCATCCTCTGCTACCCTGAAAGCCCCCAGTGAATGTGACTGTGTTGTGAGCTTGGTTCAGCATCCTTCCCTTAGCTGCTTGCAGCTCCCAGCACTGAATGCAGATGTGCTGCGGTTGATGGCTTTAGGGCTGCCCAGTGAGAAGTGCTTATTGCTCCCTGCGTGTCCGTCCACTCCAGGAGCTGCACTTCAAGAACCGTTACTGGCACGACACTTGTTTCTGCTGCGTCAAGTGCCACAAGTCCCTGGTGGATGAGCCCTTCATGCTAAGGGAGAACAACAAGGTTTGGTGTGGCGACTGCACTACCGCTGAGGATGCACCCAAGTGTAAGGGCTGCTTCAAGCCTATTATTGCAGGTACTGGTGCTGGGATGGGGTATAACTGCTCTAGGGCAGAGCCATGGTGGGCTGTTAAGCTGTGGTGGCTGCAGGTGGGGGTGTGGGCACCCAGGGGGAAGGCTGAAGCACCACAACATGGTGCAAGTTCTCAGTGTCGCTCTCATTTGTCCATTTCATTCAAGTGCTGAAAGGCTGCTTTGCCGTTAACCCTCACGTAGAGAGCTCACCTTAGTTAAAACCATGTAGGACCAAAAGGTCTGCTCTGTAAATCAGGGCCTCCTCTCAAGCTCCTGTCTGACAAAGATGATAAGTAAACCTAGAAAGTACGGAAATGAACAGCTCATCCCTTGTCCACATTACAGTTGAACCCACACGGCCAGGTCTTGCCTATGGGTATGTCACTGCCTACTGTGGGGAGTTTGCCACGAGCCTGAAATCCCACGTAATGAGTTACTTCTGTGTTGCAGGAGACCAAAACGTTGAGTACAAGAAGATGGTTTGGCATAAGGACTGCTTCACTTGCAGCCAGTGCAAGAAAGTGATTGGATCCGGGAGCTTCTTCCCCAAGGGTGATGACTTCTACTGCGTCTCCTGCCATGAGAACAAGTTTGCCAAGACCTGTGCTAAATGCAAGAATGTAAGTGCTGCCCCTGCAAAGGCAACGTCAGAACTCGCTGTCCCCTGCCCTTTGGAAGCTAGGGGAGTACAACAGGAGGCAGATGTACCAATGCTGATGGTCTTTCCTTGAGACACTGGTGCAAGCAGCTGGCGGTGCAATGCTGCGTGAGCTAATGGTTCTTGTGCAGTGCAGTATCTGAGCAGGGACGGGGCAGCCACAGCTTCTCTGGGCACCCCCTGACAGCGCCTCAGCACCCTCACAGGGAAGAGCTTCTGCCCAAGAGCTCATCTCAGTCTCCCCTCTGGCAGTTAAAGCCATTCCCCTTGGCCTGTCCCTACAGGCCCTTGGCCAAAGCCCCTCTCCAGGTTTCCTACAGCCCCTTTAGGTACTGGAAGACTGCAGGATTTCAGGCCAAAGGAACTCCAAGTGTGCTGCACCATTTAACTTTCATGAAGCCCCTCCAGCACCATTTCTCTTCCTTCTTGCCACCTCTAAACCCACCCCTGCTCTTTGCCCCCTAGCCCATCACTTCTGGAGGCCTCACTTACCAGGAACAGCCTTGGCATTCCGAGTGTTTCATTTGCTCCAACTGCAAGAGGCAACTGGGTGGGAAGCGCTTCACGGCTGTAGAGGATGAGTTCTACTGTGTTGAATGCTACAAGGAATGTGTTGCCAAGAAGTGTGCTGGCTGCAAGAATCCTATCACAGGTATGTTGGAGTAAATGCAGCTTGAGGGCAGTGGGGGCTTGAGGTTGGAACAGGGATTGCCACAGACCTGTTCACACCAGAAGCAGGTCCAGTATCCCAAGCCCAATCCCAGCAATTCACACATGATATAATGATAAGCCATGTGTTCTTGCTGGATGGAACCTGAGTTGGTAACTGAGCTCTTTACCCGTTGCATGCCTCAACTTCATCTCCTTCAGAACTTCCCTGCCTAGAACTGTTCCATCTATGTCAGTCTGGGAACCTTATGTCTACAAATGCAGTGTTTTACTGCCCCAAAGTGCCACTTGCTTCACTTCCCATGTATTTTACTGGATTACAAAGCTCAGCCCCGAAATGTGGGGCTGCCTCTCCTGTCAGTCCCACGAGACTTACATTCCAGTCTGAGCCCATACCAACCAAGCAGGATCTTCAACCCAACCTCTCCTTGCTCTTTATCTTAATCCTTCCTTCAGCTTGACCATTCCCTGGAGAAAGGATCCAAGGAGAAAAGCTTATTGTAGAAATGAACCACACAAGTCTTAAGCTACTCAGAGCAGTGATACTGAGCAGCCAACAGTGTACTTCCAGTGCAGTTCTGGCTACTATTTTAGGCACACAAATACAGCTTGTGAGACTGCAGGAGCATGGGATGCAGTTAGAATGGGAGTTGCTGCTTGGTGGGCGATCCCAGCCACGGGAACAGCTACTATCGCTGTTCTATAATTGTTTTCTCTCCTAGCAGGATTTGGAAGAGGAACCAGTGTGGTTAACTACGAAGATGAGTCCTGGCACGATTACTGTTTCAAATGCACAAGGTGTGCCCGTGGCCTGGCCAACAAGCGCTTTGTTCGCCATAACGGCAAGATTTACTGTGCCGAGTGTCCCAAACGACTGTAAAGAGCAGACTAGAGCAGAGCGTAGAGCCCTGCTTTCCAAACCAGGCCTGGGAAAGGAGGTTTTTGCATGTTAAGCATTTAAACATTTTCCATTTTAGTATAAAAACTAAAGTAGCCTCAATAGACTGGGTTTGACTTTTGAAGCTCCTGCAGTATAAAAGCACGTAGTGTTGCGAAGCTCTAACCTTGTTTCTAACTAACTCGTAAAGACTTGAAATGCTGTTAGATTTAGCAATCCACATACTACATAACCTGCGTGTGGCTTAAACTAAAACAAAGCTGGTTTTAAAGTTGCCTGCTGAATGTTTAAGCTTGGCACTGAAATGAAGTGGGTTTGACAAGACATGCAGTTTGGAAACAGAGATGTAAAGGTTGCACCTTGGCTCAGAGATGATGATTATGATGCTTTTACAAGTACACCACATACATACATTAATACATTATATACATCATTAATAGCAGATCAATAATGAGTTCCTTAGCTTAGCTACTGCAGCAAACTGCAGCGTGTGTACGGAATGGCTTCACCTTACATATAATGATGTTTTGGCAGTATGATTTAGCTGTAGTTAAGTTTCCATCAACTTGTTTTAGTCTTGCTTTCTGCATGGTTTGCCCCCAAGTTCTACTCCTCAGCTTTTTTATATCCTTGTTTAAATGAGGCTGTCCAGCTACAATTATTAATCTCTTAACAAGAAGGAAATCTTTACACCAAAATGCACATGCAGTTAAGAAATGCCTTTAAAACAGCTCAGACAACGATAGCTCTCCTATTAGTGTACGGTTTATGACTTAATAAACATGAGACTTGTGCCTGCTTGGAGTCCTGCAGTCTGGAAAACTGGTTTTTCACTTACACAATTGACACCTCTTGGGGCTGAGCTATTGAAATCAAGTCTCATGCATTGATACTGGCAAAGTCAAGAGTCAGCTGTTGTGCCATAGCACCCTTAAAGAGCTGAGAACCAAAGCACCCATTTCCATCTACTTATCTTTTGAATATATAACTGACACTGGACCATCTGCCAGGAACAGCCTGTGTGAAAAAGCCCCTTGGAGAACATATGTGCTGGGACTGTCAATGCACAAATCTGCTACCCTTCTACTACCCTTCAACACTGGATAAGGTTGAGGTTTTTTCCACAGTAATGAAATATAGAAACACTTATCAACTGGATGCTGCTCCAGTTCTTCATCCCCTTTTGTTCACAAGCACCTACCAGAAACAAAGAGTCCTTGCAAGAAAACACAAGGCAGCACCTTGCTGTATTCTTGATGGTCACTGCTGGACAAACAGCCTTAAGTGTTGGTGCTGCAAGTGAAAGGCAAGAGCTTACAGTGAAAAGCAAGTCAAAGAATTCAAGTTATGACCATGCCCTCAGCACGTACAAACACAGCAAGGTCCGGAGGTGTATGTCAGGACAAATAACTTCCCAACCACACAAACACAATCACTAAAGAGGCTACTACTAGTTCTGGGACTCTGCAGTGGGAAGTATTTACTAGAGCACATCCCAAGGCAGGGACTGGAGACTCCTAGTCAGGTACCATTTAGCATGACAGAAATAGAGCATTGTTCAACTGCAAAGTTTATTTAACAGTGTGCACGTATTTACACAGAGCTGTAACAGACAACAAACAGTACCAGCACAGAGGAAAAATCCCAGCATCTTTGTTAGAATGATTGTCTCTGCCAGAGGAAACAGCTATCGTACAAAAATACATCCGTCGTTTTACCTAAGGCACTGCTCTAAAGGCTAAAACAGTTCTACTGCATTCAGAGTAGCAAAGAGAGAGTAAGAAGGCTCAGTGAGGGCTTCCCACTGCAACTGCAACATCAAATGTGTTTAGTTCCAGCGAAACCATTTGTGTTTCACCACTGCAAGCCAGCTGCCTCTCGGCTGTGTCACGGGAACCGAAGGATCAGCCCATGGGTTAGAACAGGATCTGAGACAGCTATTCTGTAATCACTTATCCAGTATGCCTCTTACAGGAACAAGGCTGCATTCTTACTTTTAGTAGCAATTTATCAGGAGATGCTTAGTCCATCTCTTCATGCTGTAAAAACGCAGCCCAGCTGAGGTTAAACATTACTCAATGCAGGCTTCAGGGGAAGGGACATACATTTGCAGCTTGCAGCCACTATTACAAAGCTAGAACAGGAACACATCAAATAACTAACGTGGACAAAACATGACTTCAGTGGTCTAATACTGTTATGTACACAATCAAATAATACTTCCGTAAGTGTAGATAAATAAGGAATTCAAAAGGAAACAGTTTTAAAAGCAGGACATGTTAAACTGCACGATGACAGACATCTCTAGGTACTCAATGCAATACATTAGTGCACATGCTGTAAAATGTTCTGATGTTTGCCAATAGACTAAAACATATTAGTGATGGTCCAACAGTACATTTGGAAACTGCCAATATTTTCGCACTAGGAAATAAGGAATTTTGCATCTCCATTCAAAATTGAAGATATTTAATTCTGCAGTTCTAAACAGCACCTGAACCAATGAGGAACAACATTGTTTGAGGATGCTACAAAGGGAGTTCAGCTTTAACCACGCACTGAATGAGTCTTATTTCACCAAGTGCCTGTTTAGGAAGATGAAAAATGCGGCCAGGATTTAAGTAGAGAGCCTCCAGTGGCACATTGCTGTACATGACAGGAAAACTAAACCCGAGACAGGTTACTGGGAAGGGAAACAAGTGGTACTGGAACAAGGAAATCTTCTCAAGCACTTAGCTAAATGAATGGAAAAGGAACATCAGCACGAGTTTCCCTGAACTGTTTCAAGGTGCAAAGCAGAGGTTTGGCATCCCTCTCCCTGGTGGTTTTTGTATGGTTTTGCAAACTTGAAGTTGGATAAAGGTAAACAAGCAGCTTTTCAAAACAAGGCCTTCGGTACTTGGTGAAACACTGGGTTACTGAAGTGCAATCAGGTTAGTTCCAGGTCTCTAGTGTGTGTTCACAGTTCTGTCCAAAGAGCAAAGAAAAGAAAACATTTAACCATCATAACTGTGTGCATGCCACATGGTCTGTCAGCGCTGGTGCAGGCTACAGCCAGGCAGTGAGCACTGAGCCCCTTGGTTACTTACAGTTCAAAACCAGTGCGGTAGCTCTTCCTTCTCTATATAAGCATTACGTATTAAACCATATCCTGTCTAATCATTTTCAAGTTCACCATTAAAAGGCAACGCTTTCTTTACTAAGAAGATAATGACTGATCAGTACAAAATGCCATCAGCAGCATCACACTGAATCCAGTTAGTCGTGGCCTCAAGGGAAGTCTCGCTAAGGCTGTGCCCATGGGATGACAAGACGCAGAGTGACAGAGGAGACTCAGGAAACAGTTCAGGCTAGAAAAGTGCTACACTTTAATCAGAGCCAGTGCTACACATCACTGAAAGAATATGTGGAGAGCAAGTCTTGCTTCTTCAGCTACCGTTCATTTCCACTGTTCACACAGTCATTTCTCTCCTGGAAGGAGATCTCCTGCTGTGAGCACGTCCGTTTGGCCTTTAGCTCCAACACCAGACAAGTTTAGTCCTACATGAACTAGCTTCCTGAAGCCTCTCTGACATGCTATGCTGCACTGCATCAGGGTTTGGCTTCTCAAGCACATGTGGCTTCAGATGCAGCCCTGCTTCTTTCAGGAAAACCCAGAATATCGTGCGTGCAGCTTTATTGCTCCTCCCAAAACATAACACAACCGTCTGTGGAATTTAAGGTTGGTGTTACCCCTCCTCAGTGAAGGGGAAGGCTATTCTACAGTAAGTAGAGAGGACAGCTAATACCTTGCCAGAAGCCTTTGTAAGGCCCATGCAGGTCAGCATCATGAAGTTACGGAACATGGCTAGGAGGGAAAAGGTCTTGTCTGTAGAGTTACATCAGACACCTTTCAAACTGTTAGCATCTTCAAAAGTAACACGTGCCATTTCACATATCTTAGAAGCAGCCGAAAATACAACAGATGGGCTTGAGTGCTGGTAGGTGATATAGGAGCTCCGCAGGGGCTCAGCTGTGTCTTTGGAAGAGCCTTAACAATGGGCCTTAGTTGCTGTCTAGACCAAGTCCCTAAAAAGGCATCAGTTGGTGACTCCTTTTGCCAGGATTCCAGTTACAAGCACTAAAAAACAAGCTTTCCCTCCAGTCTACACAGTGGAAAAAGTGCCTTGAAAATAGGAAGCTGTAGTTAAGGCAAGGAGAGTAAAAAGCAAGGAAGTTAATTACCTAGCGAGAGGAAGAGAGAGACAGGGAAGTCAGCTTGGATTACCTGATGAAGCATCTATAGGTTTGGTCAATGAATTCACTGCACCATCTTCCTCAAAAGCCAATCTGGGACTAGAAGGTATTGTAGCAGCATCATTCAAGTTTTGATTACAGTTACCAGCAGAGATGCTGTCCGAGCTCAGTTTGGGTGACTTGGAATGTACTCCAATATCAATAAACTCCTCAAAAGTCCATGAACTGGTTTTGCCATTAAGGTTCTGAGTCACTCCAACTGGATGATCAACTTCGTTAACACCCAACTCCACCGAGGCATCTATAACCATTTCTTTTGCAGGATGGCTAGGGAAAAGAAAGAGAAGGGATACTTGTATTATCACCTCTGCATGTTTAACCTTTAGATTGATTGCAGGCCAGCCAATAGCAGCCTGCACGTTTTGCAGATCCCTGAATATCCTGAAGGGCAGTCCCAGACAAGCTGCCACATAGGATCTCCTGCTCAAGAGCCAATGGGGAAGAACAACTCACCCACACAGAGCCACGTGTTACTATGCTGATAGCTCACAGGTAAGGCCTGGCTCCAGAAATTTCCTATGAGAAAGCCCTGCACTATTAAACCTCTATTACAATAGTGTCATTTTTGACTTTCTGCTCCAGTTTAAGACTTTTTAAAGACAGAACTGAGCCTCAGAGAAAAATTTTTGAACAGACCCAAAATCTGACCCCAAATCAGAGTGATCCATTTTCATTCATTCTTCAAAAAAAATCATGAAAATGGCTTTATATTGCATGGCTGAAGGAATGAGATTCGTTTATCATCACTTAAAAGAGTTCACAATGTCATTTCTAAATCATTGGCATTTAGATAAGCAACTGAGACGAGCATCAGAGGACAGATTTTCCAGCAGTAAATGGAGATGCTTTATAGTCAAGAAGATAAAATTTGGAATACTAAAACCAATTCCAGTTAAGGGAGGTTTTTATAGTGTATCTGGTGTTTCAGCACAACTGAAGATGTTTTAGAGCTTTCTGTAGGTTATTCTTCCTTTTCAGGTTTGTCCCCTCCCTCTTGTTCAATGCTTTGTTAATGATAGGGGGGTGCAAAATTTGAGGCAAGGCTATGTACACCACACTGAACTTCAAGAGAGAGATGTTTCTTGTGTGACGGATAACTGCTCTGACGGTAAAGCAGCCACCTACATGGACTCACCTGGAATCCTTCAGCTCAGGAACAAGTAGAGACCTCTCATCATTTTTCAACTCACTTCCATTCATAAACACTTCACTGGCCTTCACCTCGGACACCTCTTGCTCCTCAGACTCTGCAGAGATCAAGCCATGCGCAGTCTCTAAGCAATCCTCTGCCTCCCCCTTGACTTCCTGGAGCAGGTAAACGCCATTCAGCTTTCCTGGAAGTGGGGGGAAAACAAAGAAGAGTTAAAAAAGAGCTTCAGTAACAGAATTGCTATTCTACATGAATAAATCACAAGTGCCAAATGACCTTTTCCAGCCAAAACTTGAGGCACTTGGCTTCAACAAGCAGCCTCTAACAACATGAAATTAACAGTCCATCTTTAAAAATACACTTGTGAAATGAAAGCATGCTGCCTGCATTTCACTCCCAAATCATTGTTTCATTTAATTCTTTTGCCTGTCTCTTGTGGTAGAGAACAGGCAATGATCTACTCTGTGTTCCAGCAGAGCCTCCCTGGCATTGCTGGGATGTGTGTCTCAGATGGCTACAATGCTATTACACAAGCGACCTTTTAAACATCACCAAGACACTGACAGCCACTTATAACTGGCTCATCAAGTTTCCTTACCTGGCTGATCAGTCTTCTCCAGACCCAGCTCTTCCTCCTCTTCAATATCCTCTCCCTCCATAGCCTCCGAGGCAGACTTCCCTTCACTCTGCAACTGAATTGCCAGAGCGTTACTCAGAATAGCTCACTACCCTCTAGTGTTTCATAGACAATTCAACCATAGCTCCTGTGCAGGACTAGTCCAAAGGCTAATAGACACTCAGGTCACCCAGCAACACATGCTCTGCTGAGACAGATCCTGCAAAGGAATGTGTGGGACCCATTCCACCTCCTACCCACCAACTGCTCCCAAGCTCTTTGCTAAATTGACTTTCAGCTATGTAAAGACTTGGGTCTTTGAATGTCCAGAGAAAACCAGCTATTCCTCAATGTAATACGCACAATTCAACACAAACCTTAGGTCACCACATTAAAACATATCCATTAATAACTAGATTTGCTGAACCAATCTGCAATTGCTAACGTCAGATCACACTGTTTTATAAGCCTTGAACAAAAATGCAAAGACTCGGTCAGAACAAGCAAAGCAGAAGAATGTGTGCAATGGGAAGCTACTGTAAAGTCCTTTTGGTGCACCAGGACTTTGCACTTCACATGGAAGCCAGTTAGGGTAAGGGTAAGAAAGGAAGACAGGGTACAAGGCAAAGCCTTCTTTGGGAAGTACCTTGGATTCATTTTGATCTGATTTCCGTGTTCTTTTCATTATTTCTTCGATTCTCTGTTAAAAGAGGGAAAAGATTCACAATGACACAGACAGCTTTAGATTTCAGCATTCAGGATTCAGTTTTCAATCATACATTTTCCTATTTCATACATTTACTACTTTATTCCCCCTTTTTAAAGCTCACAAGCCAGAGCTGGCTTTTTTCCCAAATACACATTACTTCTACTTAAATTCACTTTAACACCTCAGCCACCATTTCAGGCTGAGGAACCTCTCTGTACTTGCAAAGTGGTGGTACCTTTTTCCTTTCAAGCCTTTCCTGCATATTTTGCTGCATAATTCTCTCTCTTTCCAGCCTTTGTCTTTCAGCCTCTTCTTGAGCTTTTGCTTCAGCTTCTTCTCTCTGAAAATGAAGGAAAAAGATGAGAGCAAGCAATGCATAACTCGCTCACAAGAGCCAAAACCAGAGATTCTGGTTCAACAGAGACAGGAACATCAGACAATCTCTATTTAATGCTCCCATGCACTGGAGCCAAATGCCAACCACCCAGCCACTGCCCTGAAATAGTGATATTGCTATGACATTCAGAAACTCATCTGAAAAGAAACATCATGTGCATGGCTGTATTATGAGTATGCAAATGTTCTGAATATTGTTGAGCTACTCAGGGTTCCAACTATGCTGCAGGAGGAAGATCTGCGTCCAAGTGTTCAAGGCCAGGTAGTACAGAGCCTTGGGCAACATGTCCAGTGTGAGGCGTCCCTGCCCATGGCAGGGGGTTGGATGACCTTAAGGTCCTTTCCAACTCAAACCATTCTATGATTTGTCTAAGAAAGATAATTTATAAAGTAACAGGACAGTGATTAAACCCTAAATGTGGCAAAGCTAACTTAAAATTCTTGGCAGTCAGGTATTGCTACCAAGATGCTTGCTGCTGAGCATCTTCTGGTCCTTCTACATAGGAAAATCTGCTCCAGTATGGTCAGAAAGAAGACAGAAGCACAGCTAACACCGGACAATTGTTATAAACTTACACACAAGCTTTTACAAAAACGTTTAGACACATCTCAATGCCATCCAGCTCTTGAAACACAAAGAATTTCACTGTGATTGCTTTAATTTTCAACATTCATCGTATTTAAAGGAAGTCCACCTGCTGTAAACCAGCTTCCTTCAGTTAGAAGTTAGTAAAGGTACTAGTTGTGGATGATTATTTAGCAACCAGAAAAGCAGACTTGGAAACACTACCCATCTTCCTTTTAAAGAAATGGAGCAAGCCAGATGACTTTTCAGACAGACAACCCCCTTGTAATCCACAGCAGTAAGCTGGTGAAGTGGGCTCAGTACAAATACTCAGTGCACACCAAACAGCATCCCACAAGGCTGAAAACACTTCCCAAATACCTGCTTCTGCCCTACACCTGAATTCATGAAATGCTGAAAGAAATATAAATCAGATCATATACTCTAGAGCACAGAAATGACTTCAAGACATTCTCAAATCCATCTCAGACAGGATGAACTCTGCTTTACATCATTCCTGACAGGAGATTTGTCAAAACTGTTCTGTGAAAGAGAATCAAAGCCACCCCCCTCGAACATGCATCAGCAGCTTGTGTGAGGAGCACAGCTGGAGCCTACAGATAAAGCAGACCTGGTGTTGGAGCTCTGCAAGTTTCTCCTGCTCTTCCTGTTCTTGGCGGATCCTCTCCTCTTCCGCTTGTCTCTGCTGTTCCTCATTAGCCAGTCTCTTCTCTTCCTCCTGCTTGCGGAGCTCCTCCTCCCGTCGTGCTTTTTCCTCAGTTGCTCTCTTGGCCATTTCTTCTTCTCTGATTCTAGTGTTTCCAAGATACAGGTTACCAAGGGGAGGATTTATCTCTTGGAAAGTGTGCATGCACATGAGAGAATAGGAAAGCGAAACAGTTCTAAGTTATCCAATCACTAAATACCTGCGCAAGGATACTGGCTGGTGTGGATTTACAAATGCCACCGTCCAGACCGAAGGAGAAAGCAGAATAACTTGGAAGAAACCACTCTGAACACATAAATGTTCTTTGCTGATGAAGTCAACGTTGCTCCCATAACAAAAGTCTGACTGAGAACTGGATTAAGCAACGACTACTTAATAAATACCACCAGTATCTATGCCATGAATGAAGCTTTTAATCACTGGCAAATACAAATTTAGTTGGATTTCCTGAAAGACAGTTTCTTCTATAGTCTGAATTCCAGAGATACACTGGAGGTGTCCACTGCCTGACCACAGACATATCTGATACAACATCCACAGCAGACTATATGCAAATTTATGACAGCTTTATACCCATGAGGGAAACACAGACAAAATCTGATGTTCCACCCTGTTCACAGAAGCACTGATTGGTGATGCCTGCTCTGGAATGAAGTTAGTCAGCACAAAGTTAAAAATTGCTTTTAAACAACTTCTATGCAGTGAGCCAAATACCCACTGATTTATCACTTCGAATTACCCGGCTGCAACATTTCTGATTCAGATTTTGGATCACTGATACGAGATTTAATGTACATCAAACCTCTGCCTGAGTTCATCAAAGGGAAGTTTAATGCACAGAGGCTGACTACTTCAAGACAAATGCAAACAAAACCAATACCAGTGGTGTAAAAAGCACATTCTAGTTTTGAAATAAAGGCACCACTGGTGCCTGGAAGGAAAAAGCAGCAGTGATTTGCACAGGGCCTATGCATTACATATATACTGAGATACAGATTAACAATACGCAAAGCAACCTGCCCTATCTCCAACAGTGCTAGCGCCTGTGCCTGCTTCAGAAACTGCATGAAGACTTACAAGGAACTTAAAAGCTTGGAAAACACACAGCTGGAGTGTCCATTCCAACCACATCCCAGCACTGAAAGCATCCCTTCCTTCTCCTGAATTATTACCTTTCCTCTTCCTGTCTCTGAACTCTTTCTTGGTCTTCACGCTCTCTTTGCTCCCGTGCCAGACGCCGTTTCTCTGCCAAGATTTTAGCAGCTTCTTCAGCTGTGGTGGTCCCTGCTACTGTTTTGCTACTGGATTCTGCAAAGGTGAAGAGAAGCTGATGTTAAAAAAAGCCCCAGAAACATCTAATTAAGATGTTATCACTGCAAGATGAGATCTTTCTTTTGGCCACTTATCTTTTCAATCAGTGCTCATCACTCAGCAAGTATACCTCTTATCTAAAGGCCCACAAGAGCCAAAGGGAGTCCTGAAGAGATACAGAACCACAATATCTCACTGACACTCACATGATAACTCATTTCAACTACACTGATCCAGTCATTTTCCAGGTGACACAGTTATTCTCCAATTACCACAGTACTTAAAACCATGTTTCTGAAGAGACACGTTTATTCTGTAATACTTACAAACACTTTAAAGAAAACTGATGAAAATACTGCATTAGAACATGCATTTAACTGCCTTCTAATAAAACTGAACATACACGACCCTAAAGAGCAAATATTTTCTTCTCTGGTTCCGTAACATTATCATTCATGCCTTTATATTCATAGAGTATCCTAGAGTGCAAACAACCACCATTTCATCTGGCCCTGAAGGCACACACTAATGACTTCAGTAATACCACAGTTCTACACATTTTAGCAACAAATCAATTCCCAGTTTACATGGAGATTGAAACAGCTCCAACCACCAGGTTAACAGCTATTAGCACAGGCCTGCAGTTTATGTTTCATCTTGTCCCGCCTGGTGTTATGGTGTCTGAACATTAGAGACTGTTATAAATTAACATTAGGAAAACAATAAACACACACTCTTGCCATTAGTTGCTCTCAATATATATTGAAAGAACTCTGATTTTTATCAGTTATTTCCACTCTTTAGAACTGTTTACTGTACAAACTCTAATGTGACTTAAGAACTCACCTGAATGCCCAGAGTATTAACTTTTGCTGTCAGTAGAGCAACAGCATCACAATGTTGATGAAGACCTGCCTTAATATTTCACTGTCACCACATATGTATTTGCTTAACACCTACAAAGCCTTCAAGTTAAGGTAATTTTAATGAACAATGACATCAGGGTTTGATCAGTTATTTTGCTTCTGACCTCAAGGCAAATCATTCAAAACACAATGCCATCATTAGGAACTTTAATACCTGAAAAGCTGCTTAAGCCCCACAGACACGTAATCACTGCCTGCAGCTGTAGGGCATAATTACAGAGTGAACCCTCAGTGGCTGAATCACAGCAGTGTTTTGCGCTTGAACATCGCTCCTGCAGCTCTAGGAGAAGCGGTCCAGCAGTAACGGGGTACAGTCACGGAGTTGTTTTCTACCATTTAGATTTATCCAATGCTGAAAAATCAGCACCTCCCCAGAACACATTCTGATTTGGGCAAAAATATGGTCATGTTGGTGCAAACAAGAATCAGCCACAAGAGTTCCAAATCTGAACTCAGCCAAAAGGAGTCGTGGTCCTCCCTGAGCAGGAAAGGCCACTCCTTTGCAGTTATAAGAACCATCAGCAGGATCTGCTTACTCAATACTTGCATGTGCTTTCCTTCCCATGTTCTGCACCTTCCACTGCTATTTAAAGAAGAGAGGTTTCATTTAGTGTTGCCAGGATAAGCATGAAGCAATCAAGCTGCCTCTCTCCTCCTCTATCACTTGAGGGTCTTGCCAGTTCGGACAAGTCACTTTTTACAGCAGAGGTCATCTTCTATAGTGCACTTACACAGGAACCAAAGCAGCCGTCCTGTTTTAACACTACTGCAATCTCAGCTGTATCAAAATTGGCTGACATTTAAAATGTCAGGTTTAATCTATTTTCCCCCTCCTCAAAATTGGACCTAAATAAGACAACTCACTGCTCAACAAGAAGCCTAAAGGCTTTAGGCTTTTAACTTATAGGCTCGTAACATGATAATGATAGCTTGAAATAGCTGGTATTCAAAACAACAGAAGAAAATTGGCCACAACTATTCAGAACACCTCAGATATGGAAAGAACAGGGGGCATAAAGACAAAAGAAAGGGTAGGAGACCTCAAGTCTATGGGGAACCTTTCCATTGCATATTGACTTCTGAAGCTTTATGGATGTTTTCCATATGGTTACTTCAATAGTGCTTTCATTTCCAAGCACCCCTCATACAGTCTGTTTCCACAGGGCAGGACATGGGACTTCCCAATGTAACTGCTAGCATGCCTTAAGCATTTCATACTCCGCTCTGTTTCCTTGGCTCCCAGTCATTCCCAGTAAGAACTGTTTTTTTCTCAAAGGACCTTTTAGTGATGGAGGCAGAGAGAGGGAAGCAGGCGAGAGAAATGTCTCAGAACAATTGTGAAATGTCCTATTAATTGGATGGAGAGAAGATTCCAACACATTTCAAGGCAAGTCATTTATTCACAATTAATCTAGGAATCATATTCCAAAACCTTCACTACCCCGACACAAAAAAGCGAGGCTCCATGATAGTTTATTACCTATCATCATGCATAAGGTGAGAGCTCATGAAGGAGCACTTCTTATGCTTTAAGTTGAAACAAGCCTTTTAACTCTGAGAGAAGCTGCGAAAGGCTGTGCCAGAAGTGACAACTGCTCCAAGTCACTGAAAAATAAGAAGTGTTTTACTGCAGAACAGCATATTTCAGTTGGAAGACACAAAATCCAAGACATAGACTTGATTGCTGTCTGTCAGCAACAAGCAATCAAGTTCAGTTTGAAGGAGAAGAGATGGTATGAAGGTACAAGTGCACAAAGCTGAAATCAGGTTGAACCTACAGCACCTAGAGACTGATTTGCCACATGCCATACACGGATGTACTCTGACTTCAGAAGCTGCCTGGCATATGGTACTGCACCAATCCACAGGGTAAACTGCCTGCATAGGGGTGTAAAGCCAGAATTGGCTTGAAAATTGAAAGCAACTTTTTAAGAACAAAGATTTTTGCTTCACTCGGCAATATTTCAGTGTACCATAACTTTGAAAGAAATAATGAAATCATCTCTATGTTGAAGAATATGCCCGCTATTTCCTCATCTTCTGTGTGTCAAAGAAAAAGAGCTTCGCCAGCCCCAGTATGAATCACTACCAAGGTGAGTAGCTTGAGGATTAGCAATAAAATAGTAACAGATAAACTGGGTTAGTACAGTTCCAGAAGTCAGTGTAGAGGAGACAAGGTGGGGCATCCAAGGAACAAGGACAGGTGTCCTTCTTCCAGAACAACTGGAAGTTACAGAAATAGGACATATAGTTAGGGAGGTTTCAACCAACCAATGACATAGATCACAACTGATCTTGCCCCCTCTGAGGCATGCAAGACATTTATCACAGTCATGGAGCACACTGAAGGATGAACAGTCTGACTGCAAAGATCAGTGACGTGACACTGAAGACAGATGTGCGACTTCATACAAACATCTACATTGGGCTATGACATCCAGGCTTCCTTCTGGAGGAACACATGCTCAAAGAACTGTACCATAAATGAGTTCTTCAGCTGACTAACGTCACATCCTGAGCAGTGTCAGGAAGAGCCTCAGAAACAACAACTGCAGCAGCAGAGGAATGCACAACAGGAACGTACATGCAGTAACATGCAGCAAGCGTGTGTTCCCACTTACCTGCTGTCTGAAGGATTCACACCCCCAGTACTGCCCACTGGCTGTAACTTACAGTCCAGAGATCCCTCCTTTTCCTGTTAAGTCTCCCCTAAGTTCTCCAAAGAGAAACCTCATCAGAAGGCTCTCCCACATTCTGTTCTGGAGATAGTAGATGGCATTCTTCCAGTAAAAGGGACAGAGGCTGTGCTTACTTGTCACGATGAAGAGGACTAGGAAACTAACTGCTTATCTGGTGTATGTCTCTCCTTAACCTACCATAATAATCTCTCAGTATGACCTGTGAACTGGCCACTGTTTCCTGAGGCAGCAATGATTATAGGAACTAAGGCTGAGGCAGCCTTGTAGCTTTGTGAGAACCAGCTCTGAGCCCGTCATGCACCAGTAGCTGATTTCTCCTCCAAGCAGGTCCTCTACACAAGGAATTTTAAGAACAACCAACTGGACCTTTGCATAGTTAAATCACTGTCTTTGCAAACCTAAGCCAGGAGATCCCTCAGCCCGTGTGGCTGAAGTCCAAAAGGCAAACGGGATTTCTGCTTTCCCTTAAAATTACAGTGCAAGCAGTAACATTGAAAGCTCCTGCCTTAAATCTCCAAGTGCTCCAACGACTGCACTAAAACCCACACCCAAACATCAACAACCACATAAAATTACTGTATAAATAATCAGCAATGAACAGCTTCTGCCTTAAAGCATCTTTCCCTCCAGTGCTCTGCCTCACAAGCCAATGATTTCACCAGTCCTAGCTCACATTGGAGATGTCTTGAATAAGGTGTCAGTCACAGAGAAACACTCACCTTCTTTGGTCTTTGTGCTAGCTGCTACCGCATCCCTGTCCCCGGCTGGTGAAACGCTTTGCTCTTGTCCTGTTCCTTCTGCGCTCTTATCCTTTGGTTTGCTCTCAGCTTCAGTTTTCTTTTTGGTAATGTTCATGACACTAGGTGTGAGAGGTGGACGTTGGACGGGTGCTGATTTAGAGACTGGGCTAGGAGAGGGTGGCCTCTGTTTTGACATGCCAGGGGAAGGTGGGCGAGTCTTCTGCCTGTTGAAAGAAGCAGTACTTTTCAGGGCTAACACACAACTGAGGCCAGGAGTCTACCCTGGTTAGTTTACATCACCTACCTCACTTCTAAATGTAAATCCACCTACAAACTACTGGTGCCTTCCTCACAAAACTCATATACAGGATTTCAAAATACCCTGGGCACCCAGACTCACTACCTGTGGGCCAAGATCAAATCAGGTTTGCAAGCCCTGACATCCATTTAACTCCACATCACCCTGTGATTCCACTCCAAGAACCTTCCTACACTGATAGAGGCAGACGAGTCTATTCAGAAGATTACATGCTTCCCGTTGCTTTTAGTGTACATACTGGACAGAAAACCAGGGTGCATGCTGTCAACACAGAAGAGACAAAGGTTTAAGTAAGAGCTACAGCCCTACTGCGGAAAAGAGAAATCAGACCAAAAATGAGGTGACTGTGTGTAACATGGCATTGGTCATCCACATTCTAACAGCGCGGCTGTCTTGAGAAGGAAGCATCCTTCCTTTTGTTCCGAATAAAAGGAGATATTTAACCTGGATGCATACCTAACTGTAGAAGGTGATGGAGGACGCTTCACCAGATTAGCAGGAGAGGGGGATCTTCTTCGGGCAGACACAGATGGCGAGGGAGGGCGTCTTAAACCAGAACCTGGAGATGGTTTGTCTGTCTCTGATTTCTAAGGTGACACATCAAAACAAAACAATGCTCACTCTCTAGTGCACAGTACAGAGGAGTTGCTACCCCCAAACCCATACAACTTCTCAATAAGATGTACATTTTTATGTCCCAAAACACAGACCCAGTCAACATGTTACTTAAATTAAACTCTGGGAGCCAAAAGCAGCAAACAATATGCTTTAGGATACCAAAGAGATCAAGGACCACAAAATCCCAACTTAATTTCAATACTGCGTTTTTTTAAGTCATTGAATCCCAGCCTGGTTTGGGTTGGAAGGGACGTTACGGCTCCAGTTCCAACCCTGAGACAGGCAGAGACACCTTCCACTGGAGCAGTTGCTCCAAGCCCCTGTGTCCAACCTGGCCTTGAGCACTGCCA
>JARCZZ010026228.1:0-25295 GCA_030323915.1 Brotogeris chrysoptera
ATCATCCTTGTGGCCCTCCTTTGGACTTGTTCCAACAGTTCCATGTCCTTTTTATGTTGAGGACACCAGAACTGCACGCAGTACTCCAAGTGAGGTCCCACGAGGGCAGAGGAGAGGAGCAGGATCACCTCCTTTGACCTTCTGGTCATGCTCCTTTTGATGCAGCCCAGGATATGGTTGGCTTTCTGGGCTGTGAGTGTGCACTGAAGCCAGCTCATGTTCACTTTCTCATTGACCGACACCTGCAAGTCTTTCTCCACAGGGCTGCTCTGAATTTCTTCTCTGCCCAACCTGTAGCTGTGCCTGGGATTGCTCTGAACCAGCTGTAGGACCTTGCACTTGGCATGGTTAAACTTCATCAGGTTTCTTTGTCATTCAAAGGACATTTTTTTTGTCCTTTGTTCCTTGCTCATGCTCCTTATATTTTGAGTGTGTTAGTTGTCTGGGGGTGTTTGTGTGGGTTTTCTTTTGTGTGTGGGTTTTAGCTTTTTTGCTTTTGTTTTAGCTTGCTAGGAAAGGAAATTATCTTTAGAGTAATCTCCCAGGAGGCTGATAATTAGATAGTAGGATTCTGTTGAGAATGAGCTTGTGAGCTGATAATTTGTCCTGCACTAAACAGTCTTGCCACTATGTCAATCATAAACCTATATGTTACTGTAAATGTCAGGATGCTGGTTGTTTGAATTGCACCCATTGGCAGTCTGGACAATGCTGGTCTGCTGATCTGGAAATTGGAGGCTTAGAGGAATTTTATTACTGTTGTAGATAACTGAGAAATTTTATTACTGGGGAAAAATAGAGTATACATTTCATGGCTCAGTGCTTGTAATGGTTGGAGATTTCAATCCCTCTTTGGGATAGAGGAAATATAATTCAAGTATGAGTTCCTAACTTTTTTGAATCAGTAACTCCATTAAAGTTACATTTATTATGTGCCTAGTGACAGTGATCAAAGTGCCACTTAATAGAGCACTGATAGTGAAATAAATGAAATAAATAGAGCATGAATAGTGAAATCCATGTCCATGTAGTGCTACTGAACAATTCCCCTGCTCACACTCCTTCCCTTTCCCCCTCCCCCCCCCATCTTTAAATTTTGGTTTGGACTTTTTTTTTGCAAATAATGCTTGCGGTACATGGAGCTTAAAGGTAATAATATTTACGTTAGCAGTTAAGGTATTACTGAGTTATTGACCTGTAGCTTTCAGAAAAAGAATAATCAAATAATATAGACAGACTAGAGGTATTTTGCTAGTGTATGCTATGGAAAATCTCAACTATCTTAAACTTGTGAACAAAACTGCAGCCCTCACAAAAGGTAGATTTTTCAGGTTTTGGTATTGTACTCTAAGCAGTCTGGATCTTCTGAATGATCATAAAAGAGTTATTAAAGATGACAGGAATTAACACCCTCCCACAGACATCACAACAAAGAACCAATCACATTTGTTTGCTAAGTCTGTGAAATATTAGATGTTCATTAAAAAGCCACTGGGCAGCATAATTGTGCGGAAAGCAGACTTGACATTTCAGAATTGAAATGTTTCATACCAATCTGAGTTGGATCATTTGAAATATTAATGACATGGGCACATTTATAAAGAGATGCATTATATTTTTTGTGTACACTGGCAACTCCCTACAAATCTCTGCACTCTGCTGAAATTCTGAGTTTTGGAAACAACTAGTCTATTTGAAAGTGTTTGACACATAGAAATAATTTTTTTAATAGCAGGAAGAGCTTGAAACATGTAAATAAGAATGAGCCTTGACATTGACACTATATGAAACAAATTTTTATATTTCAGACACACTACATTTTTCCTGTTTCTTCCAAGCAGGGTCTCATTAAATCCATCCTTTCCTCCACTGTTTTGAACAGTGTATCAAATCTGATCCTTGTCCAAGTGATGCCACTTAGAATTTTACTATTGTCTTTAACAGGAAAAAAAAAAACTTTTAGAAAAGGCATTACTGTAGAACTGTAGAAACAATAATGACAAAGTTAGAATTGACTTTTTAGGTTATCATTAAAAATAATTTTCTCCTTTCAGCATAAGTCAAAAAATAAATCAGTTGTAAACATTTATCTTTTTTTTTTCTTTAAATCTTGATTGATTGTGTGGATAAGTTCCACAGAGCCAGAGAATTTACACAGAGAGGATTTCAGCTGTGGTCATGTGGAAAATTTAATGTTTCGATGGAGGAACTGTTGGGGTTTTACAGGTTTTACTAAACAAGTAGATCTTATTTAGAGCCATGTCTGTAGAAGGAATTATGATGTTCTGTTTAGCATGTAGGACTGCTTCAGAATCATTTGACAAAATGTGAATTAAATGGGTACAAACACTTGACTGGGACTGTATGAGTTCTAGTGAGACTGTGAAAATAAGGTTCATGTCACAAACTTCTTGACATTCAACAGGAACATAGCTGCTTTTTCATTTCCTGGGGTGTCATTGTAGGATTTTATTTATAAGGAGCAATGTTAACTCTTCTAGTTAAAAGCTGTGGTCCAGAAACTCAGCAGACCCAGCCTGCAACCTTGTTTATATTTAATCCTCTTAAAATATGTATGTTATTAGCAGTATTGAGTGGATTTATGCGGTTGCTTTATTTTTGATGACAGCATAGATGATGGGACTGTTAAATGTTTTGGCATAAGCTCTGATTTAATAAGAAAGAAAAATGAGATAAAAAAATAATAGAGTTGTGGCTTTAGTGGCAAATATAAGGATAGCCACACTGTAGACAGAATCAGTGGAAAAAGGGATGCAAGGAGCCTCAAATACAGATCTTCATCCAAGTGGTGAACCACATGCCTGTCACAGAGATGCACTTAGACTTGTTCATTTATTCAGGTAGGAGGCTGATCATTATTTGCAATTAGTAGGCTTTTCACATCTGCAGAAGGCTTGCAGTCTGTGGTGCAAGTATAAATACATGAATATAGGAATTCAAACATGACACAGGCAGAAGGAAGCATCAGTTTTGTTTCAGCAATATTGGAAAATGTAAAGGAAATAAAAATCAGTTTGACTAGGTGAATGTAAGGGGGACTTTGGAAAGAACTTAATTACCTGTGCTGGATTTGACAGCGTTCTTGCAGGCTGAGACCAAAACTGCTCTTAAAGGGCCTATGAGATTAGTGTACAAATGGTCAGGAACCTATCTTTATCTTTTATCTATTTCCATTATGATTTTATGCAATTATGTATTGAATCTATTTTATATGCATTCCATATTTTTATATTTGTTTTATATGTTTTGAATTTGTACTTGTCTATTATTTTATACAATCTATTATCTTTATCAGTTTACATTCATATATCTGAGTCTGTCATCCCCGTTGGAATCTTTTGATAGAATAATAATAAGTACCATGGTATCTGAAAAAACAATCTCCTTAGAAAAGAATGCTTATTCTGAATAGTAACAAAGTAGAGATGATCTGGTTAGAAAATAAATTTTTTCTTTTTTTTTATTTTATTTTTTTTCTAATTTTGTGGCTTAGGAGTTTATTTTAACAACATGTAATAAACAATTGGTTCTTTTGATGTTACTTACAGGTAGTGTAATGGTGGATATTTAATCAGAAAAAAAGGCTGTATGTATCTTGAAAAGCATAGGACATTGTATACTAGAAAGTTTTTTATTTATGGTGTTAAGTGTAACAGCATCATAAATACGAGAATCAATGGCCAATCAGCTTATAAAGGGTGCTTCTGTAGTGGTAAATAGCTGTTATCTAATTAAGACTCTATTTGTGACACAAGCTAGTATGACAGATTCATTTTGTTTAATTACAAGAAGAAGGTCAAAAATGGTTTGATTCAAGACTGGTGTTTCAGTATCCCATTCAGAGCAGAGAAGTGAGAAAAGGGGGTGGTGCTTTGTCCCTTTTTGTCTTTATTGGACTCAAGCAGCAGTTTGAAAGCCAACATAAGGAATGAGATGTTAAGGCAATCCCTATTTTTAAGGGAAGCATCATTATTTTTCAGAAAGAGCTGGAAAAAATTGGTTAACATTGCTATTGAGAGTTAATGCAACAGACTGTAATCCTTAAACATGTGACAGGCAATTTTCATTATGCAGGAGGTGTGTTTGAGGGAGAGTGGCTTGAATTTGTCATGTACAAAAAGGTCTAATATTAAATTGGGTAACGCTAAGCTTGAGTGTTTGCCAATTCAGACATAATGACGATACTGTATTTCAGGGTTGGTTTGGGGCTTTTTTATTTTGTATATTTTCTTTATAAAAGAAAACAAAACTCTGTCAGAGATTTAACTTTGCATTTCCAGTGGGAATTCCTGCCATAAACGTGGAATGTAATTATTCAACCTGAACTTTTTGGTAAACAAAAGATAAATCAATAAACATGAATAAAGATAAAATGTACATCTGTGTTGTCAGGAAAGATTCAAAACTAGTTGACAAGAGCACTTTAAATCCAAAGCATTTTGAAGCCCAAACTTGCTGGAATGAAAGGGAAAATTCTTGCTGGATTTTATGGGATTTGGATGGAGATCTAGCTCACCAGTACACTTGAAGCATGGCCTGATTTTAAGCATATTGACCGTTTGATTAATTTAATGGAATTGTTCATAATATTGAGTGCTTTTAGAGCTCTGTGAGCAGATGTGAAGTTGCTGCATGGGTATATTTCTGTTCCAGATGACCAAGAACTTGGGCAAGTAAAGGCAAGTAGAGAACCTGTTTCAAAAACCGCTCAGCATCCTGTTTCTCAAAGAGCTTGCGTGCTGTTCTGTATTTCTGTAACAGAAGTGACTTCCAGTGGTATAATTACCTAAGTGAGGCTGCCCCCAAAATAAGAGCCAATGCATTCATATGTTCTGTAGAGCAGATGTATATTCTCTGTGATTAGCATTGTATTTTTATCCGAGATAGTCATACTTGTTCCACATAGTTGCATGGTTTAGATTCAGAGTAAGGTTATAGTCTAGTCATTTGGGTCAGGAATTCATGGCTGTTGCCTATGCATAATATGGGCTCCATATGTTATATAACAGCCCCTAACTATTATCAGAGGCTCCTTTTTTTCCCCAAGCTTGATAACCTTTATTCAGGTTATTGTTTTCCAGTATTCAATAGAGAAGGTAATTGCGTCATTTTCATTACTTCGGTGTTTTCTTGTCATGTTGTGTTAGTGTAATCTTTCCTTTGCTATTATCAATGACAAATGGTGACAGATGTACAGATATGGCAACTAGATATTTTAGATATTTCTGTGCTGCTATTGACTTTAACATCTGCTATGAAGGCAAAGTCCAGATGACTATTGCATCATAATATGAGTATGCTTGCATTCCTGCAGTATGTACAAGAGCAAAAAGCATACGCAGCAAGACTAGTGGCCCTCTTTACTGTAATCATTTGACCTAGCCACAACAGAAGATTTTATTAAGATGGGCAGCTTGAATTTTGGAGAAGCAGCTAATTTCTAGAAATGTTACTGGTTCCTAAAAAGAGTTCTGTTTCTTGTCTATACATTGCATTTGTCTTCTTTGAGCTGTTTATACTGTAAGTTGCTTGATCCTGTTCACTGACCTTATGGGGTGAAATATAGTACTTGTCCTTTCTCTATTTTCAGAAAAAAAGGTACTCAGTGTGAATGTCTTTGAACTTGCACTGAATGAACAGTATCTAGTTACCTCTCTTTGGGAGTTAGGGATATAGAAATAGGCTGTTATTTATGTTTCAGGTTTTGCTCGGCTCATTTCTGTAGGTTATGGTCAAAAAAGCAATAGCCTCATCATGGAAAAGATGTTCTAGATCAAAATTAGGTTACTTGTCCTTAGTACAGGCAGCACAACATCCAATAATTTTTTGAATGTTATATAATAGCTCTAAGACTATTGGAACAAAATATTCATATGTCTGAAAGGCGCTCAAACTTGAGCAAAATTTAGATTCCTACATACAAAATTGCTGGGTATTTAGGAGAAATATGTAGACGTTTAAAAAGGTCTGTCCTCCTGAATGAGGGATCTGAACATAAATCCTGGATTTACTTGGTGTTTGGTTAAAATAAAATGAACATGTGATAATATCTGGCAAACATCATCTGACATATTCATGATGTTTGAAGGATTTTAAGGAGGCTTTATCTAGCTATTCCTGTCACATTTTTTTTTAAATAACCCACTGCCATCTACTATGGAGACAGGAACACCTGTTGCAGAAAACAAGCTTGATTTAATAATGTTTAGGGAGCAATAAAAGCCTGATAATGTTCTTGCTGGCAATAGCTTCTAGCTTTGGAAAACTTTTGTTAGGAAAAATATAAATGAATAAAATTTCTTTGTTGCTCTTGAGTTAGTTGGAGTAGAAATCAAGCAAGTTATGATCACTTGGAGAAAGAGCAACTATTACGGCCTGTTGTCAATAAATTCAAGATTTTCCAGGCTTCAGGAACTACCCATCTGTATTTTAAAACCTAAACAACCCTTTTGTCAAACTCCTATATAACAAATTGCACAAAGAAATGCATAAATTTATTTTAATCTTTCTGTAATGTAGGTTTCTGTCAGCTAAATCTTACAGAAAATTCCATGTGCCAAAATATTATCTACATATGCTCATCTGTGTGCGTTTATAGTTGCTATGTAGTTGTTATGCTATGCAAATCTAAGAATTATTCAACTGTATGTTCTTGAGAACCTGTATTTTGCTTTTATTAATCTACTACCCACACATTCCAAGGGTATAAAGCCCCTGTAACTTTTTTGTTAACTTGCTCCTTCCTTCAGCAGACTGATTTCTGGGTTGTCTTTTTTTTTTTTGTTTAAGTGGAATGCTGATACCTCTGCTGCCAGGCTAACTGGCGTCGCTTTGTTGCTTTCTATCTCTGCCAGCATCTGCCTTTTGTCTCTTTGTAGTGTACCATGTCTGTTTGAATACATACACAAAAAAGTAGACCAAATCATAAGGCTGGACTCATTAGCACCAAATCCCATAAAACTTCTTTCATCAATGCTGGATTAGATTTAATTTTTGTTAACATGTTGAAACAAATATTCTTTCATTTGTGAACACCCAATTAGCATGATCAGTGATGAGAACATTTGTTGAACTTATTACTTGACTGAGTAGTTTTTTAGTTGTTTATTCAGTGTGAAACAGGGAAGGAATACGTAGTGCTTATGCATCAAAAAAGAATTAATATATGTAGTACTATAGGTAATAACTGTTAACAGTGTACATTACATACTCATGTACGAGATTGGTGCTGCTAAGGTAAACAGGACTATCATGCCCTAAATTGAATTAACTGAGGGTAATTGAGGAGTCATATTCCATAACAATAGGAGTTCTGTTATATAGCCCTCTAGTATTTAATCATTGTCATTGCCAGCGTTCTAAGTGGTGCTTTGTATTTTAATACAGGCATGGAGAATTTAATTTTATTTATTTATGTAGCAAATAGTGGAGCATGTGAGTAGAACTATGTAAATTTATACCAGTTGAGCTGTATGTGACAGAGGAATATCTTCATGGAAATACTAGCCTTTGTAATTTTGAAGGAAAAACTTTAAAGCCATTTTAAGGAAGGAAGCTCTCTAGCAAGTGTTCACACACCAAAAAAAAAGTGATATGGCCTTCATATGACCTTTAGATAAAATCTATAAAGTGTTGACCTTTAATTGCTAAGTGCTTGATAAATTGAAATTTCCAGAGGGAAGCAGCACAAGAATTCAGTAAAAGGTGGTATGTCTTTAGTGCTCTTTGTGTTGTATAATAACAATTGACATAGTCTTCAGGCAACTAAAGCCAGAAAATGTTTTCTTAACGTTCCAATAAGCCCTAACCTAAGTAATAAAATAAACCTTGTGAATATTTTCGGGTATATTCTGGCTCTTTAATTAAAAGGTTCCTGTGATCACCTTCATAAGGAAATTATTTGGAAAATTGTGGATGAGTAGTAAGACTGCTAGTAGTGCTAGTCTGTCCCCTACAGTCCTGCATTTGTACCTTTACATCTCTTTATGAAAAATATTTTCATTTACTCAAAATGTTACTTGAATAAAACTACTTTTCCATAAATTCTTCAGCTGATTTTTTTTTTCCTTATTAAAAGCTCCCTTAATATTTTGCCTGTGTGTAAATTCAGGGTCACTGAAAAAAGTAGATACTTTCTTGTCCAGTCTTGCAACTGGAAAATTAATATTAAATTTAAAACTTCCTGTTTCAACATTCAATGAAAATACTGTTTATAAGAAACATCAGATCTTTTTCATGGACTTACTTGTTATGGTTAAGGGCAGAGTTTGTCATTAGATCATCTAGTTTGAGTAATACATTGCAAGAAAATGATATATTGTCAAATAAATGGGCTCTGGACTATGGTGAAAAGCAATAAATAAATCAGGCAAACATGATTTGAGGTTAGAAGCTGATTCTCCAGATGCTAGCAGATGGAATCTTCATTCTTTCCCTTTAGTCTTCCAGTTTATCTAGTATAAAGCACTGTTTCCTTAAGAGGATACTGTTCACATCTTAGACATATTGACACCTATTTCTGTCTTTAAGAAAGAAAAGAGGAAAAAGAACCTGAAACAAGCCTCAGAGCAGTTACAGAGTCTGTAACCTTTTACTTCGTTTTGGGTTGAATGCATACTTGCAGTTAACAGAGAAAATGCTGGTGGTTTGACGTCTGAGATTTTAGAAAGTTTCACAGCTTGTTTCCTGGCTGATTCTTCAGCTGCTGTAACTGTATCCCTGCTGCTCTTCAGGAGTATATGCTTATTTTATGTTTTGTAGTACATATAACAACACTGTCCAGGAACAAGTGCGGAAAAATAGGGATTACTGGTGACACATAAATCATGTTATAGTTTGTTTTTTAATGTGAGCAATGCACTTATGTCAACCTAAATAGTCTTAGCACTGTCAAATCTTTTAAAATAAATAATAAAAAAAAAGAGTTGTGGTTTTGTTTGTTTGGGTTTTTTAAATTAAAGATTTTGAGGTTTTAATGCCAGGATTGGGTCTATAGCCAAGAGAGTCAGTGTTGTCTTACAGGAGGCTTACAAAATCTGGGAGATGCTGACTGTAAACTACAGAATCAGAACGTTTATTCATACACTTGTACTAATGCAGAGAGGGATCATTTTAAAATATTCAAAGAAAACTGAGCCTTGTTAAATGTTGCTATTTATTTGTAGAGTCATGATAGGGATGAGGATTCTCTTTTAAGTCAGATTTTTGTCTCTGTAGATGTGCATGCTATAATCTATGCTTGAAGAAGCAGCTTTGATTGCTTATTCATTCTACTTACTGTTTTACTTTCTCTTACTAGCTGAGATACATACCATTGCTTCTAGTCAGATGTGCACAGTTGCATTGTAAGAAAAGCTCTGTACAGCCATTAGTATGACTTTTTTAGTAGCAGCTTGTGTTTGCCTGAGGGTTCTATCATCAGTCTACTTTGGTGAATTTCCTTCTGCCTCTATTCATTGTACCAGTACTGGATACAATTTCTGTGTCATGAAATAGCTGCTGTGGACTGGTATCAAGACAATATGAGAATAGCTGTGAAAAAATAAAGTAAGAAAACATGAAGTTGTTTTTTAGCTTGGTTTTCAGATTATTATCACTCAGAAAAAGAGAAAACTCACTTCACAAGTGTGGGAGACAAGGTGAGATGTGAGCAGAGTTGGACCCTATTCCATATAATAGCTTTTGGTACAGCTCTTGGATTATCCTTTACTCTTCTCCATTCCATCTTTGATCTCCCAGTCTGGTTTTGGAGATGGTTAATGATCTATTCTCTTAGTCTCTGATGCTTCTTGGGAGATAAGCGCAACCCTCCCCCCTTTTCCCTTATTGACATGAGCATTGCAGTCAGAAAATAAGGTAAATCTTATATTTTCTGGTTTTAATGCGTTTTGTGGTTTCACATAGCACTTTTACTCCATTGACACTGAACCAGTCATATTCCTGCCTAGTCCAAGTAACCTGCTTTGACTGTCATAGTCAGGCTGCTCAGAAAGTCCCTTCTGCTGCTCATTTCTTTTATCTGCCTTCATTCATTGCATGAGAAGATGGTGGTTATTACAACTTTTCTTGTATACAACCAAAGTTTGGCCTAGCATAGCACTGATTTACTTTGGACTAAAACATCCTTTCACAGATCATAGTTTATGCAATTCAGTTGCCATCAACCTTTTATGTGTTAAGTCACAGATAGAATCAGGAGCTTTTTAAGAGGTCTTAGATTTTCTCAGAGTGATTCAATACTCTAGATTCATTATATGCTGCTCAGCTGTCTCCACTTCTAAAAATGAAGAATTTTGCTTTTGAATCATAACATCCTCTAGCTGACATTACTTTTATGCTCCATCAGGAATATGTTTTAATGTGGGGAAAAAATCATCAGCAGAAACTTATGTTTAAAAATGTAACTTGCTTTCTTGACAGTGCTGGTATGCCGTTGTTTCATTCTGCAGACTGTCTTGCTTTACTGTTACTGTGGAATAAGCATTCGTCTTTTGATCATGCCTTTTTTTTAATAGTCTGACCACTGATGATGGGAGAGCACTATCAAGACATCAGGGAAAGACCAGGATGCAATATTTTTCTGTAACAAATTACTATTTCACTGCCTCAGGTAAAATAAAAAGCCTTATTCTATGGCCGGCTGCTTAATAGCTTGAAATTTATAGCTTTATGTCCTTCATCTTTACACTGATTATGCCTTGTATGTATGTAACTTGTTGCCATTTCCAGTCCTGGATCAGCCCCAAACCTTTGCTGTGGTACAGTATATGCTGTCTAAATGTATGTCCCCATTTATGTAGTAAAGTTTACAGTTGTCTGTTGGTCGAGGAAACTGTTCTATGACAACCGATAATGTAACTATTAAATTTCAGAGATTAATTTTAATCCTGGTAGGAAGCAGCCATTAACAGCAATTCTTTTAAGACATATGAAGCCTTTAAACACTGATCATTAATTTCCCTTCATTGTGTTCTAATTAAAGAAGAACTTAGCATAAAGCCTTTTCATTCCTTCTTGAACAGTTCATTACTAGATAGTTAGCAGTGGCAAGGGAAGCTAATATAGCAAGGATGCTGTTTTGTCACATAGCAGTTCTAGTTTACAGAGTGCCCATCTTTGCCTGTTTGTTCCTGCCTCTGTTGTACAGTGTGCTGTTTTACAGGTATACTAAAACAAGTGCTTTGTGCAGAATTGGGAGGGACTGAATTAGGACATCTATGAGAGTGAAGAGTAGTCTCTTTACTTTAACCAGACCTCCTGTTTGATTCTCAGTTCTGCCTTACAAACAGTTTTATTGGCACAAGTTAAGGAGGGACAGCGATACAGAATTTGTAACTGCACGTAGGAGAAGGCCATTTGTATGCTGGCAACGTGCCAAACCCCTTGTTTTGTGAAACTTCTCCCCTTAGTTATCTTTTCATCAGACAATTGAGAGAGTTGGGATTGCAGGCCTTAAAAAGGAAAATATGAACAAAAAAGACTTTGTGTTGGTCTTATGCAGTCTAGTTAAGTCCAGAGCACCCCCTTGGAATCGCTCAAAACGCTTTCAAAGTCTGCTTTGTTTGGATGTTAGGCTGCTCATTTTTGGAGTTCATAATGTTTAATGCTAAAAAAGTCTGTTAGAGTTTGCATCCTGTTATAAAACAAAATAAAAACTATGCGCTTCAGCGTTCAAATTTAGATTGCTGCTAAGTGATTCTTGTGTAATTTTCTTTCACTCCAGGAACTTTAAGATTTGTGTGTTTCTTTTTAATATATCGGGAAAGCAATGTAGAGATAAAAACATAAGTCTAGGGCTAGAAAACCTGAGCATTTCTTAGTCTTGGAATATAGAAACTCTTCTGATAAGAGTTCATCACTGCCGTTGATACTGCTGCCAACTGCTGACATATGCTAGCTATATAACAGCCATCTAGAGTACAATAGATCATAATATTGGTGGTGACTACCATAAAAATGCCAAACATGGTTTTAAATATTAATCACACTACCCATGTATGGAAGTAGCTGATCTTGAAAAATATAATGTTCAGATGAAATTTCATCAAGACATTTTCATTCTGGAATTACAATAGCTTGAATAAAATAGAGTAATAATGGAAACCTTTTGTTGACAGTCGTGGTGGCTTATCTTTTGGAGGTGATTTTTCCTTTTAACCCAGTTCTTGGTGGTAGTTAATTGAGAACGTAATTGATATAATTGAGAATGTCATCTCAGTTTAAAAATTCTTGCACAGTATTGGTGACTTTTTTAGGTTGAAGAAATGAAAAACCTTTGCACTTAATCTTTGTGCAATTCCATTATTGAACATATGTAGGATTTAAAATCACTGATTTTTTTTTTTTTTTTTTTTTTTTTTTAAAAAATGAGGAGTTTGAGTAAGTTACCAAACGACTGCTTTGAAAGGGGTTTTAGTAATGTTACACTTGATGGGACAGAATGTTTTTAATGCTGCTTTAATGCATGCAGGAAATGTCCATCTATTGAGTTTTTTTAAATGCATGAAGGAAGAAGCTTTCTTTACTTTTGTGGCCTGCTTCTTGGCCCCAGTGCTGGGAAGAAGCAGAAAAGTGAGGTTCTAGACACAGTTGCACAGCACACATAGTTGCAGATTTCTTAAACTGCTGTCTTATATGTGCTGTGTTACCTTTAAAAGAAACTTAAAACAATCTCCAACAACCTGCTGGCTGAAGTGTGGGATCAGTGGTGGGTGGCTGAAGTGTGGGATCAGTTGTGGGCAGCTGAAGGGAGAAGTAGTAGTAACAGGAGCAATGGTACAGAATATGTGATACTATATTGCTATCAAAACTAATCAATAACTTAGTATTTCTGTAGCATACTTACCATAACCAAAAAAAGTTTGAATTTTCTCAGTTTGAGAGTAGTAGTGTAAATCCACAGACCCATTGTAATTTCTTATTGTCTTAAATAAATGTGGTTTAAATGTGTTTATTGCAAGGTGGGTTTAATTACTACTTATCTTTAATGTTCAGTGACTACATTACATATGTTTATTAACTCACAGGGACTATTAAACAAGTGGAACTGTTCTTGTAAAGCTAGTTATGATGAAATGTTACAGCGACTTCAGAGGAAGTTAAGATATATGTGTACTCATGTTTCTAAAGTTTACAAATTGCTGCTATTTCACTATGAAGGTCCATGTAGATACACAAGATAGCATCATAAATTAGGAGAAAGATAATGATTTATTCTTATTTACATAATACATCTTGAAGGAGACAAAGAAAATCTGAAAATAAAGGAATGGGGCTATCATTACAATTGCTAGCATTGTCTGATGATTTGATGTTTCTATGTTCTTGTTGGCAAGCTAGGTGATATGTAGATTTCCTTGTTACAGCTCTGCTATCTCTAATTGTACTTTTTGGTTTGTAGTGAAATTGTGTGGGAGATCCACCCACTTGCTAATAAAGACAGTCAAACAGCTATTGCTATCTGAGAAGAGCTAATGGGAGTAAAATAATTCTCCCTGAAATTGCAATTTCAATTCCTGTGCCGTGTGAGCGCTGTTAAGCGAGTTTTGTTCTCCCAGTCTTACAGCAGAATTACATGTTCCAAACACTATTGAGGAATAGAAGTGGGTGTTTTCATCTTTTCTGAAAAATGTTATGTTTAAGGCACAACAGCTGGGTGACTTGAACTTGAAAGTGCAGTGATTTATAGCGTGCTTTAGATCTTGACTGGCTTACTGTATGCTTTCAGACCTCAGCATTCCTTAAGGCTTGTTTTTATAAACAAAGAGATGCTAAGCCAGGGCGTTCTTAGGCAGGTAGCGGAAGGCTCTGTGACTAGTTGTATGCCTGCTCTGTTTCATTTATAGCTAAGTAAGTATTGCTCTTGCCTTTCCTGTTTGTAACTAATGTATTCTATTACCTGGAACTCTGAGTACTCTTTTCTTGGAAATCAACTAAAATATGAGTAGATTATACAGATGATTGTTAATTCTTTTTTATTCTTTTTTTTTTTTTCCCTCAAGATTGGTGTAACTCTGCAGGAAGTGAATTATTTACTTAGATACTGATATGTGATGATTTGTAACCATTGGAAATGGGTGAAGAAAAGCTAAGGTCCAAAGATGTTTATAGTTACCTGAGATATTATTAAAATTGCAGACTGTGGGTAACTCCTTTCTTTGGGAATAAAACATCAGTAGGGAACATCATGGGAGAAGTACAGAGGAATAAATGTACTGCAGCAGAATGTTTGCTAATTTCCGTAGATATGCATGTTTTAAGTGTGCGCTAATTAAGTGCTTTGGTGAAGCCAAAAAGAGTCCAAGGTTTTAATTTGTTTTGGAAGAAATCAATAGAATTGGAAGGGTATGAATTCTTTCGTTATGTGGTGGCAATCAAATTCAGGCACGGCAGTAAATAAATTGACTTTTTAGGTGAATTAGGACTTTAATCTGTTCTCAAAAGCAGTATAAGCAACTACAACGAAAGTTGGTGCTTCTGAAGTGTCTGCAACTTTGCTATTAAATGAAAAAATTAAATACATCAGTCTCACTTGCCTTTGAATACGTTGACTTTTTCCCACCTAAAACTTGGATCAATAAAGAAGGAAATTACTTTTCCTTTTTTATAGCAATTCATAATCACCTGTTGTCTATTTCCTATTTCAAAATAGATTCTGCAATTCAGAGTAAATATAAAAAAGACAACAATATACCTTAAAAATTGTGGTTTCTTGCATTACAACACATTTTTATATCCACATGATGACCTTTGTTTCAAGAAGAGTGTGTTGATTTCTGAATTTGAAGGATTCAAGGCTATATCTCAAGGACTATAACTGTTATGGTGCGTTAGGGACAAGAATATTTGAATTGGTGATAAGAAATGTCAGAAAATAAAAATCCTCAGTTGATTTGAACACTGAATTTGTTTCTGCTGACATTATCATCTACATAAGCATTTTGTCAATGGCAGCATAAGAATTAGCCTAAATGACATTCTAAAGTACTTCAGAGAAGTGAAAAGATGAGCTTATGCTTTCCTGTTCCAATAATGCCCCATTCTATGGAAAGAGGTGAATCACGCAGGTGTTCATTGCAAAACCATTTTTCTGTAGACGATTATGCACACTGTTAAACATGAACAGGGACATACAGATTTAAAACCCAAAATTTTTCATGTTTGCAGTAAAATAAGATGCTCAAAACTCAGGATAATGTTTTCTGCTGTTCCACTAAAACATGGCTCAGTGTCAGTATGCTATATAATAAGGGTTGCGGGTAGACAGGTTAGAGAATAACTGCTCTTAAACTATTAAAATTAATGGTCTTCACCATTATCCTGACTCAGGATCAATTCTGGATAATATGGAAGCTGTTAATATTAAGGAAAATCATTACATGATTAATTTCTAAGAGGAGGAATATTAATGAATATTATCAAATGTCTTGTGTATGTGAATTGTGTGAAATATCTGTACTGTATAATTTTGCCACCAAGTGATCCATCCACATTTATGTCTCTTCAGTTTGGAGACAAGGGTGTCGGGTGGGACTGTGTCGAATGCATTGCACAAGTCCAGGTAGATGACGTCAACCAGTTTGTCCCTATCCATCAGCTCCGTAGCCCCATCATAGAAAGCCACCAAATAGCTCAGACAGGATTTCCCCTTAGTGAAGCCATGTTTGCAGTCACCAACCGCCTTGTTGTTTTTCATGTGCCTTAGCATGCTTTCCAGGGGAATCTGCTCCAAGTTGGAGCTACTCCACTTTCTGCCCAGCCTGTCTTTTCTTAAGAGCCTATAACTTTCCATTCCAACACTCCAGTCATAGGAGCCATCCCACCATGTTTCCGAGATGCCAATAAAACTATCTAAAAAACCCCAAAATGTAAAACAACGTAAACCTATACTAACATCTTTGTAGAGAGTAACAGTGCTTGACTAATGATATTTTTGGGATGGAATTAGAATATCTTCACTCAATGGTAAAAATAACTTGGAAAATATTGTAGGTTGTTCCCTTGGAATAGGAAATAATAACTTTGTGTGTAAGCATCTTGTAAATTCCAATATGAGAACATAATAGGCTGGTATACTGGAAACTATAGCCTGTACAGAATATTTTTATCTCTGTTTAGTCTGTGGTAAAGTGATACAATGATGAGTGACTTTCATTTCCCACAATTTCCTTTCCTGGCATTAACAAATTTTTGTTCAGTGCCAAACTTGCAAACCAGACAGATCGTACTTTCAAACTGAGAAATCCCATTATGGGACTATTTGAAAACCATGCTGACAGCTGTAAGCATGTGTAGATCATTGTTTGCACATTTTCTTCATCTTTTCCTTTGTACTTTGACTCTTGTGATGAAGTTGTCTGAAGCTTATTGGCAATAGTTTTCTTTCCAGATTATGAGTACACATACATATCTGTACTTATATTCATGATGCACTTATGACATATTCTTGCACCAGCAAATATATTTTCTGTTAGAGTAATTCAGCTACAATGAGTGGAGCTTCAACTTAAAAGTTATGTAGGACTATAATTATTGCGGAAGCCCATCGCCTTAAAATAAAACTTTCACTACTTAAATACTAACACTGAATACCTGTTAAATAGCAATATATATATAAAAAAAGTTTCTTCAGGTTAGGAGAAAAGAATCAGAGAAAATTAAGTTGTGAATTAATCTTGCAACTTTACATGAAAAGTTTTGAGAAGTCTGAAATAGCATGTCAATTTACTGTATAAAGGGCTGTGTCGTATTTCCTTATAGAAACAGATTCCCACCCTATTTCTTGAGGCATGTTATAAGCTCTTTATTTGTCCAACCACTAGTTAGTGTCTGTATGGTTGTTTTTCCTGTCTCTTCATAGCATTCAAGAGGCAAGGTGTGACTCTTTGTTGTCCTCTTTTAGTTTGTAGGTACCGTATACAATGAAGTTCCAGGGAAAACCAAACAAAAAACCAAAACCCTTTTTGTCATTCGCATTGACTGTGTTTCTATGTTTCCTTTCTCTTTTGTAATAAGATCCTCAGAGCAGATGTAATTTGTTTTTGAGGTGCTCTCACCATATTGTGAGAATACTCATAAATAATTCTTAATTGCTGGAAGTATTAGTAGACTTTAGTGTTCCAATAGACTAGCCAGGAAAACTGAACACAGCAGATTAGTCTAGAGTGTGATAGCTGTTCTGTTTAATATACTGGTTTTAGTAGAATGACGAACATGTTGGATAGTTAAACATTTTGAAAATTAAGAAATGCAAACAGCGTAATTTAATGTTTTAGATTACCTCTTTAACAAGTTTAACTGTAGGTCTCTAGCATTATATGAAGCAGACCCTTGTGTAACAGTGTGTGTTTGTCTAATCAATTTAGACTTGGTGAATACGTTTTTATTGTGAGAGTTAATTCAGCCTTGTGTAAATTACCGTTAGGATAATGGTCTGGTTTCTATGAAGTCTAATTAAATGTTAAACTCTTCAATGCTTAAATATTTTGGACTTCCATCATAAGTGTTGTTATCTTAGATGATTTCCCTAGCATATTGAGGAAGGTATGAAAGCGTGAAGTATTACCATAGAAATTTTTTGATGGTTTAGGTGTTACTGGGAGGCTTGTAGGGTAAAACTGATGACACCCACGGTTTTGCTTGTTCCAAAGCACACGAAACCCAGTTTGTTTTCTGTGTTAAAACAACTGCCTAATTTTCTGGATAATTCCTTTGGAGCCTTCCACTGGGGAAATTTACACTGCTCCCAACTTTCAACTTTTCTGTTGAAATTAGTAAAGTCTGTCTATGTGCCTAGTGTATAGGCTGCAGTAGGTTTAAAGACCAACACGTTGGTCAAAAGTAAAAGTCAAGATGAATAAAGCCATTTTTTCCCCCTCAGTTTTGTGAAAGGAAAAATTGCATTGTAAAGTTTTCTTGTACTGCTGAGTTTTGTTATGCAGTTGGAAGCACTGTGAATTTTAAAATAGGCTTAGAAGTTATTAAATAACTTTCACTTTCTCTTCAAAAAACAATAGCTAAGTGAATTATAGGGGAGTGTGCATTTTGGTTTTTTTGTGGTTTCTTTGCTATGATTTGAAATGCAGGACTTGATGGCTGCTGGAGATATCCTATCCAGATATCTGTTGATGAGATGAAACAGAATGCAGTGGTTAAATGTGTTCAGAGAGTACTTTCATACAAAGTAGAATGTAATTAGGCATGAGCTTTTGAAGATTTAATTATGACTGGTAAGAAGAAAAGTGTTAACATTATCAAGGTTGAAGGAAGACTAAGTGAGAGCAGTTGACAAACAGTCTAAGTCATGATCCCTGGGATAGGAAGGAAGAGTAGTAGCAAACTAAACCCAGCAGGTTTCAGTATGACACTGAATTGGTCAAGTAAAATCTGACAGGCTCCACAGAGGTGCGAAAGAAAACTGCAGTCCCTCCGATTACTTATATTAAAGGGAACAAATGCATACTATCCTGTTACAGAGGGAGAAGTAGAACTACATTAAGTCACTTGATAAAGCTAAAAATTTATTTTGGGAAGCTGCATCATTTCAAAACCTATCTGCAGCCAAAGGAAAGAGGGTGGTTTTATTACTACAATGAGTCCCTTTTCTTGAACTGCTTCCAGTGCTTCGCAACAGATAGTGAGCAGAGAAGGAGAACTACACTTGGTGAGGACTCTTGATCTTATTTTTTTATTTATTTTTTTTTAATGGATTTATACTTTTGGCAGCAGCTAACTGTTAAACTATTCAGACATTGCATGGAATTTCAGTGTGATGGGTATGTGGTTATCAAACATGGTATAGAATTTTTCAGGGAATGTGGACACAAGGTTATCTTGTTAAAGATGGATAGGGAAGCCTAGCATTAATGCGTGTGAGAGAAAAATCAACTAAATGAAATCAGTATGGTACAGAACTGTCAGAAAATGGTAAGAAGGTCTAGCATTTTCATAGAAATGACATGGAAATCTGCAGGTGCCTCAGCCCGTACTATTCTTCCTTTTCACTATGGTAGATGGCCCACTGTTCTTGTAGGTTTCAACAAGGATAAATTAGATCGCTTTTTTTTAAAAAAATACAATATTTTAAAGTATGTGCTTTAGGGAAAAATTGCCAGGGGATCAAATCCTCTATTGTTTTAAATACACTAAAGAAGTTTAAAAAGTGTGAGTACATGAATGCAGATGTATTTTGTGGGAGATGAAGGACAACGAATTTTGACCAATATGATCAAGCGTTGACAATTTATTACAGGCAAGCAGCATCTTTTATAGACAAAGCCTCAGAACACTGGAGTATTCAGCAATATCTAATTGGATACATCTTTTAGCTTAGTGTTAGCAATAATTCAACCATTGGTTATTTTAACAATAAGCGATTCGAGCATTATGGTTACAACAGCATAGTTTCAAGGACATAGTTATTGGTTCCTTCATAAGCATCCCTCTCAACCGCCGTCTGTGCAAACATTCTTGAAACCTTCTGCACATACGTGTCCCATAGTAACCTCTACACATCCTTTAGTAACCTTCAAGCAAGGCCTTAAAGACTTTGGTTCGCTACTATACAAATGTCAAGTAGCTGCCTGGATTGCTCACATGTCCATTCTCAGCAAGAAACGCTTCCACAGTATTTATTTTAACTAAAGTGTGCAATTACCAAGGGATTGTCTCCAGTTTAGTCCTTTTTCAATCAAAGCACGCACAGCTGCATGTGTTTCAGTTCTGATAGGAAATGTTCTAAATGGTCACAGAGGAAATGTAGAAAGTGGATTTTCATCCATCACTTTAACACACTCTTTTTTGGACTGAACTGTGATAAGGAATTCCTGTCACCCTACAATTTCCAGCTTTCTGAAATACTCCTTGGTATTCTTTCTTTTAGGGGGTTGATAGAGGGTGGGAGAAGCACAACATGAATATTTTTGGAAACTTGAATTAAATTGCTGTGTAGCCCCCCCCAGTTCAGCTCCTTGGACTGTATTTGATGTTTCATAAATGACAGGACAAGCTTAGTTTAAAACATGGCTTTTAAAGTTTGTCCCTCTGTTTGTTTTGAGGGTTTTTTTGTTTATTTGTTTGGGGTTTTTTTGTTTGTTTTTCATTTGTTACTTAATTGGTGGAAACCTTTACATTTTCAGTGAACATGTATCATTTTGCATGTAAAGGATCTGTTTCAGGCTACTCATCCTCTGTTATGCAAAAAGCTGCTTGCTGTTTACAGAAACTGTTAATAATAAGCCAAAAGCTTTTCTGTCCTTTTTTAGTAGAGTATTTTATGTTGCATTCTGAAAGTAAAATTAGAGAACACCATCTCAAGTATCTATGTATACTGTTAATATTTTTAGCGGTATCTTTTGTAAAAAGTAACTTGAGAATATAAGTGGATATTTTCATTCAGTTAATGAGGGGGTTGAATCTGTGCTTTTTAAATATCTGATAGTAATCCTGCTAGTGTTCTGTGTTAGTGAAACAAAACTCACTCAACCTTTATTTTGTATTAGCAGCACTTTATTTATAACTGTAATTCTTCATTTAAGACAAGGCTAGGATTAGCAATGTATTTTGCTCAAGGTTAATTACCTCATTGGAAAGACTTCTTCAGTAAGTAAGCTTCAGGTTATACATAACAGGTTGCAAAGTATCGGAAAACATGCCCAAGAAACAAATATTCATCTTAAAAGAAATTTCCTTATTGTTTGTGTTGCGTGTTTTCTTGTAGTAAATACAAATACATAATTTTTTCAATGTTAAAGCAAACTTCTATTTCAGATATCCTTTAAGGATGGTCATGTTTCTGTATTCTGTATTCTTTAATTAACATGAATATTTTTCCTTTTGGTTATAACATTTCGAATTTACTCAGGAATACTGCTTGATTACTCTTCAGTTGGGTTTCAGAAATGCATTTCCTAGTAATGCATTTCTATACGAATACGGTTTTCTTAACATCATGTGATTCTAGGTATATCCATTAAAAGATCTTTTGTCTATCATAATATCCGTAGGATGGAAAGGTATTGTTGGGAAAAATAGGCCACTGTTATCTAACTCCAAAAGCCTGTGACACATCTAGAAATAACATGTATTTCCCCAAATCCCAAATATTATACCTTTCTCCAGAGCACTTATGATTAGAAAACATTTTATTAGAAGTGTTTATTAGGCTCAATATTTTATTAATGGAGTCTTCAAAATATTTATTAATATTCAAGAGGGTTTTGATAAGTAATTCTTTATAAATAAATTTTTGTGCATTTGTAAATTTTTGCAAGTGAACCATTTAAGGTGGCTGGTCCGTTCCAGATGGAGATTAAATACACTCCAAGCGCAAGAGCTGGTTCAGTGTGCAAAAACTGGGGAAAAGACAACTGAAATGCATCAAATCCTCAGAGCTAAGAGTTTTGGGGTTTGGTTGGGTTTTTTTGTTTGGTTGGGTTTTTTTTCTACAGGTACACTGAGCCACACTACTTGCTAAATAAATATAAAGTTTACATGCCAAGATTCATGTTAATGTGTCTTTCAATGTATTTTTGAGTGTTTTAACTTGCTGCACTTCTTGTTTGCCTATTCAAAATAACCCAGCGAGTATCTGGCCACACTGGGGCATATTCAGCTCTGCTGTCTCTATTTCTGTCACAGCAGATAATATGAAGAAATGACCTTGATTTATGTTCAGTTGAACTACCATAAGTGTAATTTGGTAGCTTCTAAGAACTTCTTGTTCCTTGTATAAAGTTTGGGCTTATGCAAGGTGATTCATTAAAAGCCCAGACCTCTGGACTTTACTGATTTTATTTGTTTGTTTTTATGTATGAATATTGTGGAACAGAATTTGTGAAGAGCAAGGCTCTACCTCTGAAACACAGGGTCCCACATCCTGAATTTATTCATGGCAATTAATTTATTTAGAAGAGGATAAGATACTGAAGTTACTAAGTTAGTCAATTAGCCTTAGGTGGCTTTTTGTCCGTGCTGACAGGTAGCAGATGGGTTTTGTTTTATTGGCTTGTTGTTTTTTGGGGTTGGTTTTTGTTGTTGTTTTTTGTGGGTTTTTTTTTGTTTGGTTTTTTTCCCCCCTGTTTTGGACTTTGGATTTATATCCTTTGGTTAATATCTTACAACAGGCATTTAGGGTGATCTATGTTGAATGCAGCCTGAAACCAAAGTGTATTTTTAGATAATAGGTATCTTGAGGCAAAGGCAATGTATGAACATCCTAGTGAAATGATACATGGCCTGTTTTTCTCTTGAAATATTTAGATTTTTTTGGGGGAGAGTGGGGAGCGGAATGGGACTTGGACTCTGCAACGTTTCAGCATTTCTCTGTGTGTATGTATATTAATACATTTCACCTTTCTTCAGCCCAGAGCTGTAAGTGTTTTATTCCCTGTTACTGAACTCTATTCTCGATGTATTGCCCTATGGCCCAAGATGTTGAGATGCAGTTAGTCATTCTGCAAGTACACATTCTATTCTGGATTTGTGCTCTGCAAGTCCTTGAACAGAACACACTGCAAGAGGTAGTTTTAAGTCATTTCCACACCTTCACCTTTGCTATTAATAAATAATTCAAAAATATACTCTATTCCCCTAGTTGCTCTAAAGCATCTGTCTTAGCATAGGAAGGCAGCTGATTCTGCGAAGTGCTACCCTGGAATGTATATACTATTCTTTGGTGGTTATTTGGTTTCTTCTATAGCATTCTATAGCTTCTACAGCATTCCTCTTAGCTTCCAGCTAACATACTAGAATATACCTTTTAAGTTTTCAAGCACGAAAACTGTGTGCTTAAAGTGCCTTCAGTGCTCCACCAAAGCATGCATACTATGTATATATATATGCACAATATATATATGCTTTTTCTGGCCTTTGTTAGACTGCATAGTGTTCTAAATTAGTCTTAACCTTTCTCCCACAACACTGATCATATTCTTTTGTTAACTACGTGGAACATATTGCCACCAAGTCTTGTTGAGAATTATGTTCCTAAAGTTAATTTTTATGGAAGGGCCATATGGCGTACATAATGCTGGGATGTGCTCTTCAATTACCCATAAATGAATAATAGTTTGAAATAAAACAACCTTATATTCATCTTTAGCATTAAAAAAATCTTGGTTTGTAGAGAAATAAAAGGTGATAGAAAAAAAAATTATTTTCTGAAAAAGCATATAAACTTCTCTGGACAGGCACCATACAGTGACAGGGATGTACTTAGTGTATAATAAATCTGGACTGGACATAATCTATAGAAAAGAGGTAAAAAGCATACTTTAAACTTCCACTAAAACTGTCTGAATATGGGGCTAGTTGGAAAGAGACTATCAGGACGAGTTGGTAGATGAACTTGTCATTATGAAAAAGGTGGAGTGTGAACTAATCTTTTTTTTTTTTTGCTCAAACATCTAAGGTGGGTGGTATGTGTGACCAATTTAACTTAATACTCTTAAGATTTTTGTTGCTATCAGGTTTTCTTCTGCATTTAGGATCTGAGAGGGAATTCTGCCTTTTTAAGAAGCTGGGGAGGCTAGAGACGTAGTGTCTCTGTTCACAACAACACAGCTCAGTGTACACACAGTCAATGGAAACTATGATTAACATCTCTTCACATGGTATGTGTTAGGCAAACAGAAACATGAAAAAAACCAACGTACTTACAGCTCTGGTTAGTCAGTTTCATTGTAATAGTAACTGATGACTATTACCTGGATATTATTACATACTGATAGGAATTTCTCAGTTCAGTTCCTTCCCCTGAATTTTATTGTAATCTGTCTATCCTAATTTGATGTATTCCAGATAAACCGAGCAAAAAAGTCATTCATTATTGCAAATAAGGAGGGAGTTAAAAGCCTCATCTGTCAAGTTATGTGAAAATTGTCTTTATTCTGATCCCTCGCTTTTTGTGAAATATGGGCAATTGCAGAATCCCTTTTAGAAAGAGAAGGGAGAATTTTCACTGTTCTAATTACAGCTCTTTTGGAAGCACTTAATAATTATCTTTCACAGGCGACAAAAAAGCAGTGATCATTTCCATATCATCACCGCTAATTTTGATTAGTCCTTCAGATAAAATTTCAAGAAATTCTTCATACGTTGGTTTCATACAATATTCATTATACATCTAATTGGCAGAATTTAATAATTTAGAGCTATTTAGTAGCTTTAATATTTTCTTTATTCAAATATTATTAATACTGTGTTGGGCTCAGAGAAGGTCCAGTCCAGACATCTTTCCTTTACAGTTTAAGGGTTGCAGTGTTCTTCTCTGACTGACTGTACTTCCTTGCCATAAAAGAAGCATTCCAAGGAATCAAATTCCCAAATTCAAGATTTAAAATATGTACCCTAATAGAGGATTTACCCATCTAATTGGGAATGCTCATCTGGGTAGGACTTAAGAACAATACTTCACAATACCCCAATTGTCTGGAACTTAAGGGCGGATTTTGCTCTGTTTCTGCTGTAAGTGAATTTATAGACCTAATTTAAACTTGCTCATTTTGTTTAAGTGTGAACGGAAGTGTTCGGAGAAAAACCTCCGAGCAGAAAAGCCCAATACCTGTTTGCAATTACTCTGTAACACATCTGTAGCAACCAGGATGCAATGATCAGAACAGAAATTACCTTTTTTTATATACATCCTGTTGTAGTTGCATAGAAAAAGACTAATATAGAGTCTGTTAATGTAGTGTAAAATGCCTTATCTTTTTTTGTTAACTATTATTAGATCTTACTAGAGAGAATAGAGGCTTTACAGTATTTCTGACATTATTTTTGTTTAAATAAAATGAATTAAGAGGGAGACTTAAAATGGAGCAGAACTTGAATCCTGGGATTTAAATGCTTGAACTTTTGGCTTTTTGGATGACAGCAAAAATCTTGAGCTTCAGTACTACCTTCAGACTGGCAGTGTGGTCCCATCAGCATTTTGGTGGCTTCAGTTCCTGCAAATGAGGGGGCTTGCCTTTGTTGGAAACATAAAAAGTTTAATTGAAGATTTTTCTAATATTTCCCACTGATGTATAAATGAAATATCATTAATCAATTACATAGAGTGGGAGACTGTATTTCTTACTGTGGGGAATTAACAAGAAGTGAGCAATAGGTTAATCCTGTATCAGTGTGTCTGTGGATGCTTCAATTTTAAGCTTAACATCTTTATGACTTGGAAATCTCTGTACATAACTTTTGCCTTCATTTCTGTTTAAAAACCACAAAATGAAACAAAACTCTCACAAACAAACAGAAAACCCACCTAAGGCCCCCCCCCCCCA
>JARCZZ010026228.1:25395-37819 GCA_030323915.1 Brotogeris chrysoptera
AAAAAAACAAACCAAAAAACCAAAAACAAACAAAACAACAACCAACCAACCAAAAAAAGAAACCCCACCAAACAAAACCCTGATGGTAAAGCCAACAGTTTCAAGAGGTTAATTTGATATATGCTATCTGGAAACAGAGTTACAAAGAAACGTAATGAGCAATGGCCAAGTCATGTATGTGTATGTAGAATGGCGTGCAGAAGTTCCATTAGAAAAAAATAGAAAAAATTCATATGGCCTCACTGAGCCTTGGATTTTGTTTCTTTACATTTTGGGGAATATCTGGGATAGAAATGTTGGGGGTGGTGGTGTTTTTTTTTGTTGTTGTTTTTTCCCCTTCAATACACAACTTTCAGAACTTGCCATTGTCATTCTTGGTGTTTTTTGGGTTTTTTTGGGGGGGGTTTTTTTGGTTTTTTTTTTTTTTTCTTTCTTTGGAAAATAATTTTCTATCCTCAATCCCACCAATGTTAATGAACACCACATTAAATGTTTTTTTTGGGTTTTGTTTTTCCATTTCAGGGAGGGAAGAAATAGCACTTCAATAACCCTGTTGCCCTGTTGAGCTCACATGTTCACATAATACTTTGTTTGAGAGATTACTATGGTGTATTGTCTGTGTTTCGGTCTACAGTTCTCTGAAAATCATAATTTCTCTAGTTCTCATTCCTGATTCATCTGAACTCTTGGAATTTACAGTTGAATCTAATTACATTTCAGAGTTCAAACCTGATAAATGAGGGAGTATGAGGGGAGGGAAAATGATGTTGCCCACACTTGACGTATGTCAGAGATCTTGTCTAAGGCTAATCAGCCTTGATTCACAAGGAGTATACTCTTGTTTGAAGGTAGAGTAGCATGGGAAAACTTGAAGTGAAACTTAGAGCGTGGGTAGAACTGGGACATTGAAGGACTTTGGCTTTTGAATAGGCGGAGGAAACAGAAAATTGCATGAGAATGGCAGATGAGGAGGATTGAAATATGCGTTGGGATGTGTCAGGCTTCTATACAGGAAGATGTGATGGCCTCACAGAGCATGTCACCTCTGGATGCCTTTAAGTTTTAACAAGACTTCTTCCATACTTTCCTCTTCACAAGACTGTTCAACATGTCCACCCCAATCATAGGCAAATGGAATTCCTCCTGTTAAAGGCAAGTAGGACATCACTTCCCCAAGGAAGTTGTGAATGCTTCATACCTGGCAGTGTTCAATGCCAGGCTGGTCAGAGCCTTGGGTGACAAGGTTTAGTGAGAGGTGTGCCTGCCCAGGGCAGGGGAGTTGGAACTTGATGATCTTGAGGTCCTTTCCAACCCTAACTATTCGATGATTCTGTCAATTCAGAAATGAATGGAAAACATTATGGTCAAAAAATTAATGTTGTGCGCTAAGGAACTGAGTCATTGAAGGTGAAAATTTTTTTACATAAATATTAGCATGGAAGTGGACAAAGAGACCCTGATTTTATTCCTTGCTACATATCCTGTTAGCAGCAGGTTTTGATGTGACAAAATATTTCTGTAGCATAGCTTCGTTATTAATGACAGAAGATACAAACTTCAGTTCAGATACATTTTCATGAGATATGGAAACTGTGACTTTAAACATTCACAAAGCTGTTGTATCAGGCTTCTATCAGTTCTGTCAGTTTTTTAACATGCTGCCTATAGAGTCAAAGGAGAAATCACATTGGGAACACTTCTGTTTTATAATCAATGAAATATAAAATTAACGATAGAGCTGTAGCAAAACCTTTACTAGTTAGAGGTTGTTTTGGAGAGGAATAAAGGCTATGGAAAATGGAAAGGGAAAAGTTTTCTGGGATTTGATGGACTATGAACGTACAATAAAGAGGACAGGGCTCTCATTTCAGTCTTGCAATCATTAGTAATGGATCAAGTGCCCCCCAGTGTGATTTTCTCAGTAATGAGTTTTCATTGCTAACTCTGTGGCCCACAATTTCTTTTATTTCCTATTTCATCAGCACTAGTGCAGTTGGAAAATCAGACAAAAATTGGGGAGGAGAAAATAAACTGTGCCTGTGTTGATCTTGATAAATTCAATTAGTAGAAAAAGTGTTTGTGGCTTTCTGTGTATGCTTTTCAGTGATTTAAGATGACATTTACATGGTCATTTCAACAGACTAGTGTTGCTTAAAAGTGAAAACAAAAGGGACAAAAATCTGTGAACGTGAGATAGAAAATCAGTCAGTGATTAGATCCTTATGCATTTCTCCTGGGTGAAAAAGACAAAATGGTAGGAAGAACAAATTATTTGTCCAATTCTTTATTTCTGTTCTATAGCCATGGCTAATGTAGTCAGTAAAGACAGGAAGTGGTGTTTTGGTTTTTTTAACAAAAAGTATTCATATATGCAGGGGAAAAAAATCCTTACTGGTTTCCTAATTATAAAATAGATTTATTTTCATACCTGTTACTTAAGAATCTGTCTTAAAACATGTAATATACTAACTAAGGTAGGCAGTCTGGGAAATCATAAGCTGCTAAGCAGTTTCACTGTAGATCAGTGTTTAGAAGATACGTTGACTGAATGCTGTTGGACTGTTCTATGCTAAGGATTTTTTAGCGTTTTTTGGAAACGTGGACTCATTGCTGAAGTACTTTTCCAGGACAGTTAGATTGAAGGAAGAAAACCTGTCATTTAATCAATAGTTTATATTTCGTAGACAATTCCATTGACATTATTCTTGAATAAACAGAAGGATTCTTTGCTACCAGGAACAGTTCCTTTTTGTAGAGTAAATTCAATAATAATGTTTAATGAAACTTTTAGAATAACGTATTAAGAATACTCAGTGATTCTCTGAATGTGTACTTTTAAGAAAGTCTTTACTCTTCATCTTCAGTGACCCAGGGTAAGGCCTGGACTTCTATTGAATATAATGATATCAAAGCAATCTTTGGCCTGATTTCCAAGATGAAGAGCAGTAGGTTTTCTTTGGGTGTTTAGTACACTACTTACAAGGTTAAATTAGAAAATATTGAGTATTGCATTACAGTTGTGTTGCAAGCACAATTAAGGATACTTTACTTGGTTATTGGAAGAATAATAAGAGCATAACTAGAAAGTAATTACTTTTAACTTGACAGAGTTAATCCCACAGTTATGTCTATTCTTAATATAAAATCCGCAGGTCTGGGCATGCAGTTTCACATGTCAAGGCAGTTGTTACTTATAATTACGTGCAAGTAATTTATTTGCCAAAGGTATGAACCCTAACATATTCAAGACTTTGAGTACATTCCCTGCTGTTTACTTGTTAGACTAACATCTGGCTCGCTTTGTACTTTTGTGTTGTTGAGTTTCTGTGATTCCTTCGCTTGGGTATGAAAACAGGACACAGCTGCTGAGCTCTCTGGTCTTGTGAGCAGTTAAAATCACCATGAGTTTGGTCTGCAAAGATAAGAAATAGAAAACAGTATTTGTGTGTGTGCTTATGTGTCTTACCTCTTGTTTTACCTTGAGGAAAGTCATACTTTCATATAAGGTTCAGTTGTAGTATTTGAACATAAATTCATGCAACTTCTATTAAGGAAATTCTTATTTCTAAGAAATTGTCTGTATGAGATTGAACGAGCAATGAATAGACCTATAAAATCCAGGGATGACTTTGAATTTAAATTAAATTAAGCTGCTGGATTTTTTATGTTTGAAGTGAAATTTAGCTTTACACAAAGGAAAGATGTACCATGGAGGATACCATGACTACTTATTAGAAGGGTTTCTTTGCAGCAGATTGAGTGTTCTAGGTGAATTCAAGTTAGATAGCAAGTCAAGAAGCGATGGTGCTCTAAGATAGAACTACAGATGTTCAAGATTTTGAAATTTGATTCATTACAGATAGAATCGAAGTCAGATTCCTTAAAATCCCTGATTCTCTGTTAGTATTTTGTTGATTTGCATTTTGCTAGTCTGGCAGTCCTGATGGGAAGTGTTTAAAACATACTGCAACTTTTCATTAAGGGACCATCCAGGTGACTTACTATGGAGGATGGGTATTAACTTGGATTTTGATTGCTGAAGGAAAAGCATTTGACTTATCCTAACACTTAATAGTAACATCTGTGATATGGTTTGCTTGGGCATTTTTATTTCTGGCTTGGTGGTGGTTGTTTTGGGAGGGTTTAATCTTATGGAGTTCACTGTTGCTATTAGTGGTAGACTTAAAATTTAAATGTTGATTGCTGTTTGACAACGTCTTTTTCTGATCTCTTGTTAGGGGGTTGGATTTCTGGGTTAATTCCTATTTGTGGTAGAAAAATGGAAGGCATAACACAGTTTTCTGGTTTGTTTTAAATACTGTTCTGTGAGCAGCTGAGACTTTCAAAAATATATTGTCAAAATAGAAGGGAATAGGGCATTTCTAAAACCTGAACCTGTTGGTACAGATAAATTTAAAGTTATTGATATTTCTTGGACATTGGAACACAAAACTTGGGTAAAATGTCCTCAATTGCAGAATATTGCATCTATGCTTTTGATGTTCTATTCCCTGTGTAAATGAGTACAAAATGACTCTTGGGCATAGGCATATAGGGCAGAAATAAGATGATTAAAAAGATCTGTAGCTCTCATATGGCTAATTCTTTTTCTCTTCATGAAAATCTGCAAGAAATTCAAATTTGTGGAAAGTACTTTTGAGTACACTTGTAATCTCCATGAGCTATGAATGTACCTGTACATTATATGTTTCTTCCATGCCTTGATACTCAGTTTGCTTTTCTGAAAAATAAACTGGATGACAAGTTAATCAAAAGTAAGGGTAAAGGAAATGCTTGTTGTTTGCCTTATACACCATACAGGCTGTTCAGGGTTAAAATAAGTTGAGAACAAATACCAATTGCTGTGGTTTAAGCCCAGAAAAAGAGAAATAATAGCCAGTAGAGGTTTATTTTCTAAACCAGTTCTATTCCTAGAATTAATTTTAAGTGAAAATATGAAGGAAATGAAAGAATAATACTTAAAGAATTAATCAGAAATTCTTCTTTAAGGTACTGTTGGCAAATAAAGACGTCAGACATGGTGCTCAGGTGCCTACTTGAATAGCTTTGAAGATGAGAAAAATTAAAAGATACTCGTACCTTTGCAGTATTCAATTGTGGTATTACCTGTCACGTGGAAAAAGCAGCAGTAGTATTAGCTTAGCAATGTGTTTTCAACTTTATAGTACTGTAAAAGTTAGTTTAAAAACATGAATTTTGGGCATGATGCATTTATAGAGAAAGTGAGCATAGAATAGTGCATGAACTGTTTAAACTGTCCTTTTGCCCACTACTGAAGATGGGTTACCAGACTCGAATGGATATTTGATTTAACTCGAATTTGGTTTGTGATGTCATAAGAATCTAAAAGGAAACTTTTTTTTTAACCTGTTTTTTTTAATTGGTTGGTTTTGGTTTTGTTGTTTTGGGGCTTTTTTGTGGGAGTTTTGTTTTTGTTGTTGTGTTTGTTTTTTTTTTTAATATAAGGACTCATAGGCATACACCTCCTCAGAGGTATTCAGAACACTTCCAGGTATATTTCTATAGTCTTCACATCCGGCTTTCTTACAAAATAGGATGAGTTTTAATTATGTTGTTAAATTACGGAACTAAAAATGTTGACTAAACCAAAGCTTCTCCTGTAAAACCTTGAAAAACTGTATTTATTATGTTGTTATTAAAAAGTTAATTGCTGGAAATATGTCTCTAATTGTGACCTTAATTCATGGCTTTCTACAATCCCCAATGTCTGTCTTTTAATTATATTAATAAGATTATATGCACCCATGACTAGAAAGTAGGAAGGACTTGTAATTCAACTTCTAGGTACTTTTTTGGTATTGTAAGAAAATTAATCTCTTCTGAATAGAAGCTAAACCTCTCTAGAATATCTGAAAAATTCCACAGATCTTGAAATTAAACTGCTGTGACTTCCTGTATGATGTAACATGTATGTTACATACATCCTGTATGATGTAACAAAGAAGCATCCCCCCAGAAACCAACTGATTTTGGACAAATAAGTCTCCCATCATCTGAAATAGCTAGTGCAGTGAAACTATTTGTATTGGTACATGAAAGGAAACAGTTTTGCAGTTTTAGAAATGGGTAGGCTGTCAGTACCCACTGGTGCTATTTGACACCAGAGGTATGCCGCATGGAGATCTGTTTTCTCTACTTATGCATATTGATTTGACAGCAGTGATGACAATGAACCACTTAACTGCCTTTTCAGATTAATAATAAGTATATATATGTCCAATATAAAATACGTAAATTGTAAATGTATATCTACTAACAGTAATACTTAATACATAGATTACTGTATTTCTTCTTTCACTACCTCTTTTTTTTCCTTATGTTGTCTATTTTGATACTGATTTTTTTTTTTTTCCTTATTTATTTATTTCAATCTTTCCATCCTAGACCTGACTTCAGTAATTCTGTTCAGATGATGCACTTCTGGTAGAAATCTTGGAATCAAACTTACCAAATTGCTTTTTTAATGACAGTTTTCCTCTGGGGTGTTAGCTGGTGAGTTTGTGCAGTATGTGTTACAAACTACATTGCTTTCTCTGGGAAATGGTTTATTCATATAGCAGTAACCCAAACACATTTTATTATCAGAGATTGCATAAAATTCAGTTGTGGTGCCTCTGCAAACTTTTTTTCTGTACAGTGAATCAAAATGTGTGTTGCTGAAAGATTGTGACTAACTGGCATTGGTAGTTACATAGATTTTGTAAGTTTAAGCATTAAAAATGTGCTCTGCTATCTAAAAATTACAATAGCTTTTCACTTTCTCTCATTGTTACAAGGAGTATTTCAATAGATTACAAAGATGATGAAGAATTCTGCTGAATTTGTGGATGTTGAGAAAAGTTCATTGTACTGTTATTGACCAGAGTGTGTTTGTATCAGGTAACAGCTGCTGCATTGAGTATATGAACAGGATACAAGATCTAAAAACTTATTCAGTTATTATTAGTGCATACCAGCGTATGGTACTGCCATATATCATATTTTAAGATGATGTGATATACTATACCAATTTTTGTACCTCAGAATTTTTATAGATCTATTTGGAAAGGTCATTGGAAAAATCTGATTAGCTTGATTCATTGGTATTTCAATAAGTACAGAGCTCATGTTATTGCACTATATATTATTTAGTTTCTTTTTCTTCCACTCTCCCTCTACATTCACAGAGCCTAACATAGCCTGATGCCTTGCAACAAACTCTTCTATTTTCAAATAAACGGATTTCAATCCAAAAATACCACTGGTGAATGAATGATTGTCTTATTACAGTATCCAAATGCTTTATAGTTGTAGTGATGTTCCAGTAATAATTATAATAATCTTGGTCTACTCCATATGACTTTCTCACCTTGACATATTCACTGGAATGCAAAATCAGTGGGTAGTTGCTTCCCTAGATGTGTGTGTGAAGACTTGCTAAGAGATCTGTACTGATTGTCTCTTAATCTGCCCTTTTTTGGCTTTCTCACCAGCATGAGGTGAATAGCAGGTTCCAGAGAGCAGAAGGGCTTCATACAAAGCTGCAGCAGTGACAGCTCATACAGGAGATGCATGTGAATGGGGGAACCTACACCTCTAAGAGGTGTAAGGAGTACCAATAACTGCAGGTACTGTGAGGGGTTCAGTGTTACAGCTTTTGGGGATTAGTTATTGAAGGCTGCTTGGGAAATTAGTAGCCCTATGTTAATATTTTGTAATTGTCTAATACTGTGGTTCATGTGTTGCATTGCTGATATTGATCCTGAATATATAGTTTATGCACTACTGATTAAGTTTTGCTAATAAATCAAACTGCTTTGATAGTGGATTGATTTCTGGGTTTTGAATTGAATAGTTTTTCCTTGAGACGAGGTACTTAATATTGATTAGCACACTCAAAAAATTTAGGAGCAATGGCTGAATGCCTGACCTGCTTCTGTGTAGTTATACTGGCTTGTTGATATTTCTCTAGCATCTTTCCCTGTGTCTACTCTTACTTTTCTTCTCTTACAAAAAACTCCAACCCTTATTTCATTAATGACCCCTGCAGAATTCAATGTAAATTCCAGATCTTCATCATATGCTTTCAGTTAAGCAGTCTTTGTCTAGAAATCAGTTAAAAGTTACTGTATTTTATTTCCACTGCTGTCATGATGAATTTTGTTTAAGAAAAACCCCAAACAAATTAACAACCAGTCAACAAAAAAGTCAAACCCAAACCCCAACACACACACCCCACCTCCCAGTTACTCACAATATTTTCTAGGCAGTAAACTTTGGAGAAAAACAAAAAGAAGAAAACATCCCAGTCCCACCTGTTATTTTCCAAACACAGTTGCCTGCCTTAGGCAGCTGCTTCTCATTCTCCCAGTAATTGCTTGGCATTCTAGGTATTTCTCTCAGGAGTTCAGTAAAACTGCATGCAGAAAGCCTGACTAAGTGGCCACAAGGGTCTGTTCTGGTTCTAAAAGTCCAAGAAATTAGTGACTCCTGAAGGTTGCTAAGTCCATTCAGTTTCTACTGAATCAATTGGAATTGAATGTACTAAGACCTTTGCAAGGAAGTGCTTTGTATAAAGAAGCCTTCAAAGATTTAATGTGCTGTAAAAGGTGAGGCTGAATCTGCTCTGATTAACACCTGTAAGTGAGGTTGAACTGACTACAGTAATCAGATGCTAACAGCATCCGCATGAGAGTAAAGATAACCTTCTGGATAAAAGTAAAGATAATTATCCAGGAAGTTATTTCCTTCATGGGTTTAGGCTTTCAGAGTTTATTCTTTCTGTTCGTGTCACTGGCCTCAGCGGAAGTTCCTGTCCTGCTGAGACTCCAGAAATCAGCATTGACATTGTTGATCTTGCACCTACAGGAAACATCAGGAAAAATTCCAGTTGACTTCAGTGAGTTTTGAGTTATGATATAAATCTGGTTAAATAGTCTGTGATACTTTTTTAACATTAATAGCAAGGAGAGTATGTTTGGTATTTGTGCCTCTGAAGTGTGAGGTATGAGGAAGAGATCAAACAGGTTTGGATATTCAATCTGCTTAGAAAGTTTCAGATTCAGGGTTCAGAGCCCTGGTTATGTTTGTAGTTTGTGAACTGATTTATAAATATTTTTCTATGTGTTGCTAAGCCACACAGTAACACTCAGTAGTTTATGTTTACTTTCCAGTAGGTTCAGCTGGTGCCAGAACCTGAATTGTGTATTTCTGAGTCTCTAACTTAACACAAAGGTATTAAAAGAGAACTAGGAAAAAAAATTAAGAAGTTTTATAACACCTCTTTCCATTATAAAAATTATGTGTTATTATGTATTATATATCTATCACATATATATAGCAATTATGTCATATGGTATGGAATATGCTTCTGGTGGGTTGAGGTCAGCTGTCCTGGCTGTGTTCCCTCTTAACTTCTTGTGCACCCACAGCCTACAAATGAGGTGGCGTGAGAAGCAGAAGAGGCCTTGACTCTGTAAGCCCTGCTCGGCAATAAGGAAAACGTCCCTATATTCATTACAAATCCAAAGCATAGCCCCTATATTAGCTACTATGAAGAAAATCAACTCTATACCACCTAAACCCTACACAATTATACATACACATATGTATGCAGAACAGATATATATCCAGAAAAATCTTGCATGAATATTATTTTTTTAAACAAATCTAAGTAAGAAATGAATAGATGCTTTGGTTATTGAAGATCCACCAAGTGAAAGTCCTGCTAATTCTGAGTAACTGCTGTCTGGGTGGGACAATTGGACAAGAATTCACTGTCTGTTGTACACATGCATTAAGAATACTTCGATTCATAACTTTGTCCTTGTACTGATTTACAAGCAGTTAAGTCAACTTCAAGAATTTCCCAGTGATGTGTGGTAGTCTTTTGGGGGTTGAGAAAGGTGAACTGTTTCTGGCATATCTGCATATATCAAAACCTGTGGCTGCTAATAATTTCTAATGCATCTGCAAGAATCAGTGAGAAACACTTGGCCACTGCTTGCTTATTTTAAATTAGGTTTAGTATTGATTGGAGGTGGATATAAGCTGTTGGGACCTGAGCTATTTTAAAAACATGTCTCTAATAAACTAATAAGCATTGCTGTTTAGAAATATTTTGGATCAGAAAAGCTTTAGAACTGGTAAAATAATGCATTTGATGAGAGTTGACCTTTCTGCACTTGCATGTTTTTTTTCTGAATATATATTCTCTAAAAATTAAAAGAACCGAACTATTATTTATTCCCCACCGCCTCGCCCCTGAATGTGTCCCACTAGTTTTTTTCTGTTTGACAGCAGTTATTCTAACTACATAATATTGGAATTTGAAATTATTTGGTTGCATGCATTGAAAGAATCTGAAAATTATTTCCTCATTATATGGAGAAAACTTCCATAAGCAAGCTTGATCTGATATTTGCCCTAATAATTGCATAAAGTTGCTGTTTCTTATTGAGCAAGCTCTATTTCTAGAAGAACTTTCAAAAGTATACCAGAAAAAGAACTGCAAACTTGTCAAAGTATATTCTATCTAGAATTGAAATGAATCCAGATTTGTGAGTCATCTATTTTTAATTGTCTTTCACTGTGGCAGAACAAACAACTGAGTTTTGTAAACGACACAGCTGTAGAAACTCTCAAACCTCAAAAAAGCCCCTGACAAAAAGCCCTACAATGATAAATTGGTAGCTCTTGATGGTTATCTGAGCCACCTTCAAAGCAAAGGGACAGAAGGCTTTATTTACTTTAAAAACTAGACAATTAACAAAATTAACAGAAAACCAACCATGCTGTAAAGTGATAGATGCTTTCCCAAGGCATAAGGCATGAGTGGACACCACCTTTTTTAGAAACCTATATCAAGTTAAAGTCAAGAAACTTGTGAAGTTTGACTTTATTTTTAAATGTTCCATGAGTGGCACTTTCACTCATGGAAATATTGGAGAGTATGTTCCAGTGGAGATGAATTGGCTCAACAAAAGTAATATATTTAAGGATATGCTGCTTTGCTGATTTTTACATCCATAAATTATAACATTGACTCTAGCAGCTGCTGGCAGAGCTTTTTGTTAGTACTGCACATCAGCTAAAATTTCTGTGGGAATAGAGGAAAAGATTATTATTACTATTTTGTGCTGCCACAGATACATGCAGGTACACTGAACTGCTGTGTTCAGGTAAATGAAAGACAAAGTACACTCAATCATCGAAGAGCAAGATGATTCTTCCAAGTCCAGTGGTAATACTTCATAGCTCTTTTCACCCCTTTTGAAAGCAGAGTTTTGCAACTGCTTACTTGTTTATTTTTCATATTGGATAGTGTTGCAGGCTTCAGTAAAAGTTCCAGGCAGTGCAGTGATGGTTATATGTGCTTCAAATAGGTGATTTTTGCTTTAATATTAGAGATTTATCCAGGAATACTCTACAAAAGAGAACATGTGTATCTTGGTGCTTATCTTTGTTTCCTTATTCATACTAAATGCTTTCACTTTTATTCTCAGGTTTTCTTTTTTTTTTTTTTTTTTTTTCATGTAATCTCTTCAAGAATATTTTTTCCCTCATACTTCACATTCTTTATTCAAGTCCATTTATTCTTTTCTGCTTATTCTTCCATGTCATGCATGTTTTGTATGCTTTCTGTGTACGCCTTGTATGCTTTCTGTGTCTCCTCTTCTTTGGCTATATAGCTGCCAAATCATCCATGGTTTCTCATACCGTATTGGTAGGTGCTTTGATTGTCTAGTTTTCAAAGCTGAAACCCCTTTCTTGATCCTGTGACCTTCAGAAAGTATTAATATAGGAATAGAGAAATGTACCTTTTTTATGTTTCTCTCACATTTATAAATAGTAGTTCAAATAAAGTAATAGTGTGCCAATAGAGGAAAAAATGGTACGAAGGACTGACTCTGTTTTCACTCTATTATCTCTTGCATTTTCCCAGAAAATTGGGTAAGAAGCTTAAAACTATGTAATGAGAAAGCATGCTTTGGTCTTCCTCCCTGCAATTTTGCCAGGTGAAATGAATTTACAGAAATTGCACTTGGAATTGTAACTTAAGTGGAATATGTGAATCATAACTTCTATATATGTATATACAAAGCTTCTAAAACTAACAGGAAACTAATAACTGACTTCTTTAGAGGTTTGTTTTACTGTTTCCAACTTTGGCATATGTATAGGGTGATATCCTCCTAAATTCGAAGTTAAATTAATTAAATTACTGATGGTAATACAATATGAATTTTTAAGGAAATATTTTTTATACAAGAATAACATATTGTCATGGGATCAGTAGTAGCAGTAATTTTTTCTCCTTCTGGGTCGCTGGTGCAGTGCTGTGTTTTTGACTTTTGGCCTGGGAACAGTGCTGATAACACCAGTGTTTTCAGTTACTGCTTGG
>JARCZZ010026231.1:0-26566 GCA_030323915.1 Brotogeris chrysoptera
CACCCCCAAGTCCTTCTCCTCAGGGCTGCTCTGAATCTCTTCTCTGCCCAACCTGTAGCTGTGCCTGGGATTGCTCCTACCCAGGTGGAGGACCTTGCACTTGGCATGCTTAAACTTCATCAGGCTGGCATCAGCCCACATCACATGCGCGTCAAGGTCCTTCTGGATGGCATTCCTTCCCTCCAGTGTGTCAACCGAATCACACTGTTGGTGTCATCAGAAAGCTTGGTGAGGGCACACTCAATCCCACTGTCCATGTCACCCACAAAGATGTTGAACAAGACTGGTCCCAACACCCATCTGTGAGGGACACCACTCGTTGCTGGTCTCCGGCCTGGAGATTGAGCCATTGAGCACAACTCTTTGCATGCGGCCATGCAGCCAGTTCTTTATCCACCAAGTGGTCCACCTATCAAATTGATGTCTCTCCAACTTAGAGGAAAGGATGCCCGGGAAATTGTCAAATGCTTTTCACAAGTCCAGTTGGATGACATCTACTGCTCTACCCCTGTCCATCAGTTCCGTAGCCCCATCATTGAAGGCTACCAGATTGGTGAGGCAGTATTTCCCCTTAGTGAAGCCATGCTGGCTGTCACCAACCACTTTGCTGGTTTTCATGTGCCTTAGTATGCTTTCCAGGGGAATTTGCTCCAAGATTTTGCCAGGCACAGAGATGAGACTGACTGGTCTGTAGTTCCCCAGCTCATCCATTTTCACCTTCTGGAAAATGGGGGGTTTATCTCCCTTTTTCCAGTCATCGGGAACTTCACTTGACTGCCACGTTTTTTCAAATATGATGGACAGTGGCTTAGCAACTTCATTTGCCAGCTCCTTCAGGACTCAATTGTGGATTTCATCAGGTCCCATGGACTTGTAGACGTTCAGGTTCCTAAGATGGTCTTGAACCAGATCCTCTCCTACAGTGGGCATAGGGTCTTCATTCGCATAGTCCCTGCGTCTGCCTTCCGAGACTTGGGTGGTATGGTCAGAGCATTTTGCGCTGAAGACTGAGGCAAAGAAGTCATTAAGAACCTCAGCCTTCTCCAAATCCAGGGTAAGCAGTTCTCCCGATAGCTTCTAGAGGGGACCCACGTTTTCTCTAGTCTGTCTTTTATTTGCAATGTACCTACAAAATCCTTTCCTGTTATCCTTAACAGCCAAGTTGAATTCTAAGTGGGCCTTATCTTTCCTAACCTGGTTTTGTTGGTCTTTTTGACATATCTGTTAATCATGTTGATATTACCTCTGGAAGTTAAAAGAAATAATTATTGAAAGTGATTTATGGTGGTTTAAAGAAAACTGTTAGTGCCTTAAGAGTAGTAAGAGTTGTAAGCTATGATAATATGAGGCTTTTATTTACCACATCTACTGAACTGACAATCGAGAAGTATGGATGGTTTTGATGTATGCTGTATTTTATGCTTTTTTTACCTGTCCTGGAGAATTTTCAAGCATTGTGAAAGGAATACACATAAGTTACATCAATAAATAGACTATCTTCAGTAAGGTTTTTTTGTAGGGGAGGTGGGTTTTACAGTACTCTGAAAATTCACAATTTTTTATTTGTTCTTGATCTAGTATGAAAGCAATGGTAGACCCCAACAGGAAGCGTTAGTGAGAGGTCACAGCAGTATTTACTATAAATATCTTCATGCCACCAATGTGACATAGCTATATATATATGTATGTATATATACATACACAGAGATATAATCTTGAAAGACAGAGCCATACTGCAGAGGTTTCTCTAAACTTCTGAGGTTATGTGAAGTTTAAGAGGAAAATTCCAAGCTGAGCTGTCCTCTGCCTCCCTCACACAAAGATCTTATTGAGGAATTTGCCTTTTAAAGCTACTGCATGTTTAATACCGTTCCTTGTCAATCATTAATGAGGTGGTCATTTAGAAAAGAAATGCGGGATTAAGCCTTCACAATGTATAAGTCCTGTTTACACATCTTTCTGTAAAAGTTAATGAATGGCCTAAAGGATCAGCAGGAACTGTTTGCCCTATCTATCTCAAGCACATCATTCATTCAGCACAACTTCATCTTTCATGTTACTTCAGATTCTGGTGATTGAATATGTGTATTCCATAAAATTGTCTGCAGAGTCAATTTTAACTCTTCCAAAATTTGTATATCAATAAAGAAGGACTAAGAGATAAATTCAGAAGAGAATATGTGTAGTTGATTGATGTTCAGAATTTTAGCTTAATCGGTAATAATTACTAGCCAACATTACTATATTTATTCCTGTATATGCAATAGCTCCATGATATATCTGAATTAGGATTTAAAACAATATCCACACCAGAAAAGCTCATCTTTGAGATTTTGTTTAGTCCTCTGTGCTTCAGGGGCACTAATTTTTGATTTACATGTATTCAATCTGGCAACTGTAGCTGTGAAATCATTTAAAGGTAAAAAAATCGCAAAGAAAAGATAACTATGAATGCAATGGGAATAAAAGTGAGAAGAAGATTCTTGGCTTGCTTTAGTGTGGATAAACTGTACTGTAAATATCTGCAATAAACTCAGCAGGTCTCTGCAAGGTAGTGATTTTTGAAGCATTAAACTTCTGGTTGTGTATGTAATTTTAGCCACTGCTATAGACCTATTATGATGGGTAATTTTTTAACCTCTATGATACTTTTCTGAGTGTTGCTGTAAGAAATCTACCACAGATAAGGTAAAAGAGCAGGGTATCCTTTGGTGTGTGTAACTGTCATCTGTATGCATATCTTTATGTTCTACAAAGTAAATAAGGAAGAAGTCAGGAAAAGAAAAATTTTCTTTTTAAGAGCACTAATCATACCGAGTAATCATCAATAAAACTTCTATGTTTAGTTATATTTCATCATGCTGTATTTCAGTAGAGGACTCTTAGAGTTTCTATATATTCAGTGATATTTTTTAGGCTTAAGTAATCAAAGTCTCCTTGAAACACTTATAATAGGATTAGCAGGGAGTCTACCACTAACTGAATAAGATAGGTTCTGAAATTACTGCATTTTGGTTTTCACCTAAGTTTTCTTAAGTAGTCTTCACTGACAGTTCCTCTAAACAGAGGAAATTTTGTTTTGAGATTCTTAACTGAATTTTATTGGTAAATATATCTCCTTATTTTCATTACTTTGTTTTTAAAATAACCTATAAATAGTGAGCTATAAAAATAATTCATTTATTGATAAAGCTGAAAATCTGTGGGTTTTAGCTTATAAGACATATACTGAAATCACTGGGTTTCTGTATATTGATCATGCCGAGATTACAATAACTTTGATAAAATGGTTAAGATAGCAATTTAAACAGGAGGAAATGAAGCTGGGAAATTAAGCAAGCCTTTGGATAAGCACTGGTAAATGGACTCTCAAAATTTATCCACATTCTGAACCTTTATTTTTGTTGTTGCTTCATATATGCTCTAAAATATCAAAGATGGAATTGAATGTAAACTTCTGTGAATATTAAGGATATATTGTTCATATTGAAAAATATTCTACATCTAAGCACAACTACTAAAATCAAAGAACAGGGAGAGAATATCAACTTGTTTACAGCAATAATTTTTAAAAAAAAAAAAATGTAGAAAAGATAGTGACATCATCTTCCCATAGTATTTAACCATGAAATTCAAAGACTCCTCAGATGTTTTCAGATGCCATCCAGAGGAGTTATACAACAAACTGTTGAACAGATTAGAAAAGTGAAAGATAATATTGTTAGAGTTGCAAGAGCCTGAAGAATACTGCCCTGCTAACAGATGGCTCAGTCAGTTTGGTCAGAAACAAGATTTTTGACTATTGCTAAGTAATGGTAGGGCTACTGGTGATCAGTTAACACAGCTGTCCTACAAGAAGATAAGTGGTTCTGTCCTGCTTTACTGTTTCATCACCACCATTTCCTTGGTTACCATGGAAACAATCAAGTATGAGATGCTGACAAAACTGCAGACTGCAGCAGCAATCACTAACCTTAGAGGGGCAGTACTTTGTGCTTGGTATGTCTGAAAAGTAACTGGGAATTTTTTCTTTAATTTAACTGTCCTTTTCAATAGGATAAACAGGGCTAAAAAGGGGATTGCTTGAAGTGTGAGTTGTTTGTTATCAAGTCTGGCTACAGAAGTAACGCTTAATTCTTCCTTTTTTTTTCTGGTGCTTATATGTTTGGTCACACGGTCAGGTTTAGTGCCAGAATATATTGGCATATTCCTTTTTATATGAGAAAAAAGGAAAATGAGATATCATCATGATTTTCATAACTGATGAAATTTGTAACATGACTAGGAGTCCAATTACTAAAAAGTGATTCAGGCAAAAAGATTACTGAGTTTCCCAGCCACTGCTGACTGATAAACAATTTATTGAGTGATGATTAAAATGTTTTAGATTGGCCTAAACTAACCTAGCAGTTTGAGTCATAGCCAAACTACTCTTTCTGGTAAGGAACCACATTTCTGTATATAAAGCTGTCAGTTCCCTAATTTACTAATTGTGAAAAATCGTGACTTGTTCATTTAGAGTTTTATAATTCCCTTTGTTTTTACTTTACTCAAACCAGGAATTTCTCATCTTCCTAATTCTTCAGTCATTTTATGTTCACGGAGGTAGGAAAATATCTTTCTCCTTAATGTTTTGAAATACCTGTTTTCTGTTTTATAAAAGATTGTGGGGCTGCGTGTGCAACAAAGTACATATGTGTATGTAGGTGACTTCATGTTCTATTCCAGATAGGAAAATCATCCTAGATAAGTCAAAAAAAAAGATAAAACACACTAAATTTTAATAAAACGCTTTGGGAATTATTTTTTGTAATAAAGATTCCATGGAAGAATGACAGCATATTTCTATTTTTTCCCTCTATTGCTTAAATACTATTAGGGAATATCTGATTCTATGGTGCCTGTATTATTCTATTACCAATCAAGCACAGCAACTTCCAAAAAAAAAGAAAATGTTAATAGAGTGGTATCCCATGTGCAGGTAGTCCAGATTTCAGTGCTGCTCTTCAGATCCTTACAGGTGGTCCTTGGGTACCATCCAGCTAAAATTCTGTAGAACAGAGGCATCAGTCCTCTTAGCCTCATTAATCATTTTATAAGATTTATCTAACAGTCAGATAAGATCATATGAAAGTTTAACTTGTTTGGTCTGGAAAAAAAGAATGCTTGTGCATCAAAATGTCAAGATAACTGCTAACATTGACATTAATAAACCTTTCCCTCATAGTAACATATGAAACCCCTGAACCAATCACTTTCCAAAATAGATTTATGATATAAAAGCTTTGTGCAAAAGTCAGGTATGATTCAAATACACAATTTTGAACATAGTCCCAGGTTAAAATCTATAGCATTGAATCTGTCCAGAGTTCTTACAAGTGTCTGTACTGCTAGTGAAGTGATTCAAAACCAAAACATCTAATACTCCTAAGCAGGTTTTTTTAGGCAAAGTTTAAAATTGCTTTAATTTCTATTTTGAGGGAATGCTATCTTAAAAAAAATAATTAGGATATATATGCTAATTACAGAATTAATGTATACTAGCTTAGACAATTGAAATCTCTTCAGAAAGCACTAACAAAATATTTTGAATTTTTTTTTATTACTCTGTATTTCACTGTTAAAATTGCAGATAATACAATTGTAGTAAATTTGTAAAATTCTTATTTTGGAGTTGATTTTCTTTTGAATATATCAGATTTCAGAAAATGAATAATTTAGGGCTTGTGGGAATGCATAAGAGTGCTATTTTCACGTAATAAGAGAAAAAGTCATTCCATGTGTAAGGTTGTTTCATTTTTCTGTTTCTGGATTTAACTAAAACCCTTAAACACTATAAGCATTCCATTTAAAAAATATAGACAGCTAAATGCAGAAAGTACTATCAAGTCTTTATCTGTATATGGACATCCCTAAGAGTAGAACATGTAATACACAAACTGTCTTGAGAAGTGGAAAAGGGGGAAAAGCTGAATTAGTTTATCTACCACCTACTAGCAGAGTCAAGCTGTTCTTCAGAATACTTTGCTTAGCCCACAGGCAGAAGTAGTGTCAGTGTTTCCCTTTTCACATTTTCTCTAGGTAGCAAAGTTTTTTGGAAAACCACTCGAAGCAATGCTAAGCAGGAAGTTGGAACTTCAGAGTAAGCAGAGAGTTTGCTTGTGGGGAAATGACAATCTGGCTGTGCTCAGAGGAGTAACATCTTGCTTTAATAAGATTTATCACAGCTTCAAGCTGAAACAAGTTTCTTGATTAAAAATAAAAAAATAAAATAAAATAAAAAAATAAATAATGTGGCGGGCTTGATCAAAGCACTGTCCTAATGATTAATTGATCTGTGCTGTATGTTCAGTTTTGTACAGGCTTGAAGAAGACAGGTAATAGTTTCCTGCTTCAAATATCTCATCCATCAAAATGGATGGTGATTTCCTTCTTTGTTAGTTTGTTGTGAATAAAAATTATTGCTCACAGGGCTTCTAGGTACTGTGGGTCCATGGTACCAGAAAGAACCTTATACACTAAAACTTCTTCATTATGATGTGATCTCTGTGATATGATTAGCCAGCTGGTTTGTTTCGTCTTTTACAGAATTCACCTGTGTCACACGCAAATGGCTGTGAGGAGCTTTACCTTTCATTTCAGCATGCTTACATGGAGATGAACTTCGCATGATAACTTTCTATGATAATATTTTTACAAAGTGATGTAGCTTGAATATCTTGGGGGAAAAAGAAAAGCAGGTGACCTATGAGAAGTATTTCTTTAATGAATAAGCCCTTTGATTATATTTTTGTTCTGCTATCTGCTCAAAATTGTAAAATTGCTGAAGAGTAAGTAATTGAACAGCAATTTAAGTGTGAATTTATTAAATCAATTAGATTTACAAAATTAATTTGAGACACAGTGTTGTTATGTTGGACCCACCAAGTGTATAAAAATTTAAAATATATGCTTGTAAGTGTAACCTGGTTTCTAATAAGAATTTATCTTGGCTATAATAGTAAAAATTATTGATTCTATGTCTCTTGCAAAGCTTATTTTGTAAGTTATTCTTATCCTAATAGTATCTCAGAGGTAGATCATTTCATTTCAAATTGCTGGAGGATCTCAAGGCATAATGAAAGATTTAGTAAACTGGTAAAAATTTATAACACAGATTGAAATATTTTTGTGCTTTTCTTCTCTAAAAAAAAAATATTCCGTATTAACTGATTTGATAAAGATAGCAATTTCTTTACACTGTCCTTCTATATACGTGATGTTAGAATTTTCTAATGTGCTATGCAGTATTTTATATGATATGTTAGAAAACTAAAGGAAAAGTAATTTGTGCAATTTGGTGGGTCTACACCAAATTACAGTACTGTAAGAAGACAAACTGAAGGATAGAAAATGCTGACAAGGTCTTACATGACCAACAAGTACTTTGGCTTACCAGAAGCGATGAACTCATTCCATGGTGTTATGTGCATTATGTCAGAGTGTGGGAGAAGTTACTGAATGTCGAAACCTTTAAGGACTGAGTCTAAGTTGAGGAGTGTGATTACCTACTCATTTCCTACTTTTCCTCCATAAACCTTGTATATAAACCCTGTTTATACATCATTTTTAGGGACTAAACACATGGAAATTTACTTTAACATGGAAATTTTTGTATCTGTCACTAGTTTAATGCAAATTTGACTATGTAAAGCAGAAATTAATAGTAAATGAGGGAACTAATACGTCATTATAAAGTCAAGAGACAAAGCTGGATATATTTGTTGTTGGCTATGTGCATATGAAGAGATCATGTGACTTTTGGTTGTTTTTTTTCTCATTTTCTTGGGTATAATATTAAAATGGGAATTTGTATAGGAAAATGCTGTAAGCAAATGGTCTAAAAAATTTGGAAGACAAACTGAGAAAATGTCTTTAAAAATATTGTGTGAGTTTAGCATTCTGTAAAAATACAGAATTATGGATGAACATGGAAGGACACAAACCAAGTCAAATATAGAGAGTATGGCTTTAAATACAATTTTTTAAATAGTAGCAATTAATGAATAATAACAAATATTTGTATAATTTTTGTAAAAATAAGTAAGATGTAACAAGTGATTCATGGTAATCTGTTGAAATACTACATTAAACTTGATGTAATAACTTCAACTTCTATTCCTCTTTAATACAACATTAAGCTTAATGTAGAACTTAAAATTCTGTTCCTCTTTTTCTTTAGGAATTTCAGTCTTGCACAGTTGTTTTCCTTCTGAAGCTGACAAACAACAGGTTCTCTTCTAGTTAAGAAAATGTACATTGGGAATCTCCTGGAGCCACTTGATAATTTTACAAAGTATGAACAGAAACTTGGGCTAAACTTAATTATAAAGTAAAATTCTATGCTCCCTTTGTAAACATAAGTAAGCAGTTAAAATGTGAGTTTACTTGACAGGTTGTTAGGAGGTTCTTTTTAATCATTCTTTTTTTTTAAATTGCATTTGTGTGGCAAGGCTTTGATAGTGGCTACAGGGGTGCCTACTGTGAGAAGCTGCTAGAAGTTTCTCTTATGTCAAATTCAGCCAATGCCAGCTGGCTCCAAGATGTTCTGCCATCGGCCAAGGCTGACCCCATCAGTGATGGTAGTAGCCCCCCTGGGATAACAGGTTTAAGAAAGGAGAAAAAACCTGGTCAACTGCAGCAAAAGAGAGGAATGAGAATATGTGGGAGGAACAGCCCTACAGACACCAAGGTCAGTGCAGAAAGAGGGAAGGAGGTGCTCCAGGTGCCAGAGATTCCACTGAAGCCTATGGTGCAAGCCATGGTGAGGCAGCTGTGCCCCTGCAGCCCGTGGAGGTCCATAGTGGAGCAGATATTCACCCTGCAGCCTATGGATGATTTGAAGGAAGCTGTGACCTCATGGGAAGCCCACGCTGGAGCAGGCTCCTGGGAGGACTTATGACCCCACAGGAAATCCACGCTGGAGCAGACTGTTAATGAAGAATGGCACCCCAGGGAAGGGACCCATGCTGGAGCTAACCCTAACTGCAGTCTGTAGGAAGGACTTACATTGGAAAAATCAAGAGTAAAGTTAAGCCTGGGAAGAAGGAAGAGGTGGAGGGAAGGGGTAGAGGGAAGGTGTTCCTAAGATTTTTATTATTATTTTTTTTTATTTATTTCTCATTATCCTACTCTGATTTGATTGGTAATAAATTAATTGCCCAGAGTTGAGTCTGGTTTGCTAGTGACAGTAATTAGTGTGATTTCTCCCCAGACTTAACTCACAAGCCTTTCATTACACTTCCCCCCACCCCCAGCCAGTTGACAAAGAGAGTGATAAAGTGGCTTAGTGGACACCTGCTGTCCAGCCAGGGAAAACTCATCGCATAGTGAAATTCATATATGCTGTTATTCTTGCCTGAAGTTTGAATATTATAAGACTGAGCCCACAGACACCAGAGATAATTCAATACTCTGCATAATTCTTTGTTGTTGGGTTTGTTTTGTTATTTTTTTCCTCCTACTTGCTTTTCAGTTGACGTGTCTAACTAATTTTCAAATAAACAGCTTTGATTATGGTGTTAGTACATTCTGCATTTCAGTCAACTTATTTCTATAGAACAATAACTGCTCCTGCCCATGCCCCCTATTAAACCCAGCTGGAGTATAACAAGGCTATCAGCACAATTCAGGCAAGCAGGACATAGTTTTGAAAACATGGTTCTACTATAGTTGCTGCATAAAGCATTACTATTCATCTGCAAACAGGTTCTCCCTGAAAAAATGGCATAAATGTATGTGTTATAACTGCGTTTGGTAGTCCTTTCATCATATAGAGCTGATAAGACCAAGTTATTAAAAAAATAAATTACAAAAATAAAACATGGAAAAACTTAAATCACTTTTTCTCTGAAATTACTCTTTTTTTTTTTTGAGGACCCAACTTAGTCTGCTCTTGTACACCATTTTCAGTTTTATTGCAGCTGTATTAGGTTTAGATGTCTGGATGTATACTCTTTTCTTGCCTATTTTCATAGCTTTTTCTGTTAAAGAAGGGGTTTTGCATGCCATATATTTCATCCAAAAACTTTTTCCTTAACATATGAAAACCAAAAATAACAACTTTTATGAAAACTACATTTATGGATAATAGTAATTGACACTTCCTAGGACTTTGTATTTATTCAGCTTTTAAATTATGACATTTAAATGATGACTTTTAAATGATGACATTTAAAAGCTACCAGAAATTACTAAGAGTAGAGGGAGAATAAATATAGGTGAAAATAAGACAAAATGCAGGCATTCATCTTGTGTAACAATTTACTCTTGGAAGGAGAGTGGAGTGGACAAGAAAGAGCAACATTGGTAATATCTGTTGAATTCAGCAGTAGATGATAAAAATTTAAATTTCAGTAGCGTAATATTTGTATATAAAAGCAAGCACCCCCCCCCAAAAAAAAAGGCAAAAAACCCACAACCAAAAATCCCAAACCTCTCCCCACACAAAATCCAGAAAACCTCAAAACCAAATATCCTCCCCCTCAAGTCCCAATATATCTCATTCTTCTAGTAGGTGTTTCTCTCTTCCTTCTCTACTGTAACTAAGTTTTGAATCACTTCCTGTAAACTGACTATAAAAAATATTTGGATCAAATAGTTAAAGTAAGGTTGATTTTAAATGTCTGGCACCTGCTGGCCAAAATAAAGACTGCTGTCAAATTATGACTTCTTTGGACCCCAAAGAAGGCTTTTCTTCTTCCTTCTGCTTTCACATTATATTACATGCTGCAATAGAAAACAAAACTGTTACTGCATCTTCAAGAAGAATTTTTTTTGGCTGTATAAATGGGGATTGGGATATACCACACAGCACAGAAATGTGTAAAGGTATTATATTTTTCCCTGTCAGACCTGTCTGTATGGTTTTTATAACTTTTTCACAGTTGCATACTAGCCTGCACTGCAGACTTGGGTTATGATATGTGTGATACTGCAAAGTAGCAATACTTACTTATGATGTAAGTTAGATTTTATAGGTTTCCTAGGTTTCTAGGAAACTTTTCCATCTTCTGGCAGTCCAGGACAACAGCTGATGCTTGTGTAATGGATGAATTTCACCTTTTGCTTTCTGATGCTTGGTGTTAGAAGTTGTATTACAGCTCTGGAATGACATTTCATTAGTGAGAGCTGCCACATAATTTTGTTATCCTTTCATATATTGGATGCAATTTTAGCATATCATAACATATCGATTCCTGTGATTCTTGAAGATCTCACAATGTTCACAGCATCTATGCAAAATATATTTCTAATTCATAAGTAAAGACAGACATCCTCATCTATTTGATAATCCTGCATCAATTTATATGAAATGTAGAACTGAACGAAAACTATAACCTATTTCAGGCACTTTAATGCATGTGTTTATAGCGGCTGAACTAATCTGCAGCAAGTAAAATATAGACATATAGAGGAATTGAAACAATTTTTAAATTCTGTGTCTGTTAACATTCAGAATTCACATTATTCTTCTTGATTTGCATGCAAATTTTATACACTATTTTCCTTCCAGGGTCTTATCATAAGTTTTTAGAGACACTGCTATTTCTGAAGAGCTTTTTGGTTCTTTCAGGGAACAGGCAGGCTGAAAGTATTTTCAAGTATCTGAAGTGAATCTTGTCTACTTTTAAAGTCATAGATACAGTAGCCTCTATCAAGTTATGGTTCTTGAATTATTCTAGGCCATTTTTACTGACAAAAATGTCTAAATATTTACCTGTGTGAGAGAAGGGAAAGAATTAAGCACTGGTAATACTAAGTAGCAGTAGAATTCTTATTTATGTTTGTAACTGGCTGAATATTAGGGATAAGGGTCTACTCTCTGAAGAAGGGTGAATCCTAGACTCACAGAATGGTTAGGGCTGGAAAGGACCTTAAGATCATCTAGTTCCAACCTCCCTGCCATGGGCAGGGACACCTCACACTAAACTGTGCCACCCAAGGCTCTGTCCAACCTGGCCTTGAACACCACCAGTGATGGAGCATTCACGACTTCCTTGGGCAACCTATTGCAGTGCCTCACCACCCTCACAGTCAAGAACTTCTTCGTTATACCTAACCTGAACTTCCGCTGTTTTAGTTTAAACTCACTACCCCTAGTCCTACCACTACAGTCCCTAATGGAGAGTCCCAGTCCAGCACCCTTGAAGGCCCTATTCAGATATTGGAAGGTTGTTATGAGGTTTCCATACAGCCTTCTCTTCTCCAGGCTGAGCTGCCACACTTTAGCTCAGAAAGGACATGGCTTGTGTAACTTCAATGTTCTGGATGTGGGCTCTGTAAGAGAGCAATTAGCTGAAAAAGAGTGTATTTAGTAAAGCCATTTACTATGTTGCTCCATAATAGTAGTATTTCTCAGTTATTTTTGATTGAATAGAAATATTAATTTTGTCTTTCTTTTTGTCTGCAAGTTCTATGCCTGCATGAGTGAAGCTCAGGCTTCAAATGTAACTTTGGATACAAATAATGAAACTAATTTACCTTAATTTAGCAGAATGGGCTATTTTAGGATACGGTTAATTTCATCCTAAAGTGGATGTTTCTCTGAAAATTTCTGTTTTCTAACAAGTCACACATGCAGCACAAACATAGCGTGTGAGGTATGAGTGTGCAAGATCTAGAAATTACTAGTTCTCTGCACTTAGAGGCTCAAAACAATTTTTTACAGTTCAGCCATTACAAATGTTCTGACATACTTTTGGCCATTTGGGAACTACAGGAGCTGAAATTTGCAGTAATAGATGGTGGAGATGGGAATTATAATCACTAATGTGTTTTTTTTTTCAATACAAATAAAAATTAACACTATGGTAGCTGATAATTGTTCAACTATGCAGCTGAAGGGACAGATTTCTTCAAATTTTAGTTTCAGTCAAGTTTTATTTTATTCATGTCCTAAATTGTTCAGGGTAATGATTACTTTTCTGTTTTCTCTTTCCAGAGTGCAATAGTACTACGCCATAGTCTAATGGTACAAAGAACCAAGATAATAAGAAATACTGCTTTTGTTCTTGAGTGACTTTCACACATTTATAGGCTATATTGCTTTTATTTCTTTTAAATGTTGGTTGATGCTATACCTTTACAAAATAAAGATGTAAAATAAGTCCCACTCTCATTTTCCCAGCTGTACTGATTTTATGATTTCTGATTAAGTGCCAACTTTACCACAGGAAAGGTACAGCACTGTCTCATAGGCAACACCTGTGCTTAGGAAGAAATAGTAGACTGTGCACAGGATTGGTAGGAAAGCGCAAGACAATAATATAGTGATAGCTGTATAGTTCTGTAATCTTTCTGCTGAAAGGACTATTCTTTCTTTGTCAGTGTCTGGGACAAGGGAAACACCATGCTTTTATAAACGGTGTCAATGACCATCGATAGTTTTCACCAGCTGCAAATATGTTGCAGTGGTTTGGTTTTTGTTAGATCCCATTCTCTTTTCAAATAGTCTCTGCCACTGCCTGCATTTCAAATGCAAAATCATACTTGTCAGTATAAATAAACTTTATTAGTATAAATAAAGTAGGACTTAAAAAATAATTATTAAATAAGTCTTTGTCTGAGAAAGTCTTACTCTAGATAACATAGAAAATGTGGCCAGATACAGATTAAAAAAAAAAGTAATAAATGTTTCAGTTATGTACCATTAATGGTACATAACAGTGTCTTTGTCCATGCATACTGGGAAATATAATGCTTTTTTTCCCTATCAGTAGTCAGATTTCTTGGCATAACACTAGATAAGATCTCAGACTCATTTTTATTTTTTTCTGTTCTTAAGTAAAAGCATCTCCAAAATCTGCAGCATACTTACACTAAGCTAAAAAAGGAGTATCAAGAAAATGTAGCAGAACCGATGCACGCAAATGAAGAACAGCGTGAAACTGAAGTTAAAGCACTGAGAATACTTAGAAAGTCAAGTCTTCAGGAGACAAAATAGTCAAAAGTTGAGGTAGGTAGAAGTAGAATTGACTACTAGTGTACTATTTTGTAAGAAGCATTTGAAAGGCATATGAAACAGTAATTCTACTAATTTTGAAAATTTATGTTTTTATTGGAAATCAATTTAGATTTATAGTATATAATGAACTAAAACACAAAGCATTTAAAATGTGTAAGTTGAACAAGTCTACAAAATCATAAAGCTCTACACTTAGAGATAAAATTAGGAAAGCAAAATGACAGTGGGATGTAAAACTGGAAAGGAATGTAAAGGGCCACAGGAAAGGATTGCAACAGCTTCCTGTCAGAGAAAATATGGGCACACTGCTGACCAGGGAAGACTACTTGGAAAAAAAAGAATAAAATCCTGAGTTGCTAAAGTGCTTGGTGCAGTTCTCTTTCAAAATTTGTATTTGTTCTTGTATCTGTATTTGTTCAAGTTCAAGTGGAAGAAAAGAACTGAGAATTAATCCCTAGGAAATTAATTTTACTGTCAGCTTGCAGATAAAGTTTTGGTAATAATTTGTGTAAAATATGCATATTTTTTTTTTTTTTTATTTTATGGTTGTTAAAATGTGTAACTTAGAAAAAACATCGTAATAAGATCATGCTTATTAGTACACTTTTGTAGGTTTAGAAAAATTGCTTTAAGGATTCTTTGGAAAGTCTAGAGTGAAAAGATGTGCTTCTTCTGAAGGAGGGCTAGACAAAGTACCTTGGATGTCCATCTTAATACTATTAAGCAGTATAAAGTGAGGAAAACCAAAACAAAAGTTCATGATAATATGAAGGAAAAAAAAAGAATTAAAAAAATTATAGAAGTAATAGAAAGATTAACCATCACTTTCTGATGAGCTGAACTTTCCATAAAAAGTAAGTAAGAGCTTGGAGCTACAAAAATTGTTCATAATTATTTTTTAAAATGCTTAGAAGACTCCTATCCTTACCATACATACTTTCACAAAATTTTGTTGTTTATTCGTAATGGGAAAGATAGCTAGAAGAAGTATAAGGACAGTATTTTAGGGATTAGTCTAGATTATATTTGCTATACCTCAACATTTATATTTGAGCGAGACTATGAGTAAGTCTATATTGACTGATCATGGTGAACAAATTAAGTTTTTTGTAGCTTTTAAATGAGAAACTATGAAAAGAATAAAGAAATTGTCTTTTTTTTTTCCTTATTTCTTTTTAGTAGGATTATGGAGTGCAGTAATATACTGTGTAAATGTGAGTTAATTTTCCAAAGCCTTGTGCATAGTTTCAATCCATCAGGTTTATAGGTTTGTTACTTGTTCTGATAAAAAGCAGATGTGATAATGGCCTCACATCTCTCACAATGATCTCTGACATAACTTACATAAGTTGAGAAAGCTGATGAATTCTGAGAAGTTAAATGCACAATATCATGCTAGCTATTAATTGAAAGGAAGCATGGTTCTTAGAGTAACAGATTTGAGAAGACAAATTTTCAGACTTTTTCTCCCATTTCTTTTCTGTAGGATTCCATGTGACTATGAGTCTGCATAACAAGTTCAGCTAGAACTTCTGTGCTCGTATTTGATTACAATAAAAGAAAAATATTTTAACAGATGATATCCAAAGATAAGAAACTATTGATTGAACTTAGGCATTGCTAACATTGATTTTAACAAATATTTCTTTTAGTTGAATATTTGGTCATCTACAAAGTTCTTAGAAGCAATGGTGTTCCTAATTGTGCAAATTAAGAAAAAGAAAGGACGTCAAGAATGCATTCTAGAGTCAGACCTTGTTACTGGTGAAAAAATTAACTGGCACTTTTTCTGGTTTTAACTGCTTTTCCTGGAAAAAAAAAAAAAGAAGTAATAATGTCTTTCATATCTCAAGAAATAATACCCCTCCTATTTACTTCATTATTGTCTGAGTAGGTTTTCCAAGATCTAATAGCAAAATCTTGACAAATTCATATTTTTATCTTTCGTTGGCTTGAAGGCCATTGCAAGTTCACACCTGCTACATTTTAAGACAAATGGTATAAAAAAACCTAGCTCAATGTATTTATTTCTGTTCAGCAGTTGCCATAAGACAGACTGTTTTAATGCTCACTGTGGTATACACTTTATCAAGTTCCTTCATTACTTGAAATACAAATATTATTCAGGGATGTATAATAATAGTGCACTGTTGTATATGCACAGTTTTAGGTTTTGTTTTTATGGTTGTTTGAGTGAATCTTTAAAATAATCTTGCTATCTGAACAGTTGTTTTATAGAAAAAGCAAGGACATCCCCCTTGCAAATCTCTGTCCAATAGGAAGGGTCACTTTTATCTGTTTAGAATTAAAATTTATCTTCCATTTTTTGAACCACGAGTCCTTCAAAATTATGAATTTACTTGACAGAGTGAAAGACAAGAAGTTTAAGAGGGAAAAGAGACTTTGGAGATACATTAATAAAATATTTTCATTAAATTATGTTTTAGATAAATTTCCTAGAAATTTCTAAGAGACATTTCAGGTCATGGATGGCACTGGAACATAACAGGTGATAGCTAATTATAAAGAGATATTTTCTGATATACTAATGTTTTTGTTATATACCATTTCAACTGGCTACCAACCATGTGACAAAAACAATTCCAAAACAAAAGATCACTTTTCTTTAGAATTTTAATTCTCTGAAAGAAGTATTATCAGTCTAAAATATAACCCATTTCAATTGTGATACCAATTCTCCTCCCTAAAGAGGAGAATGTGGCTTGGCAGGTCATATTCTAAGCTATTTTTGTGGCAACAGGAATTTCTTACTGTTTAGAAGATATGAGAATTCCTATCTTCTGTTTAAAGATAATCTATCAAGTGTCTACTCCTTATTTAAAAAAGGCACTGACCCACGGTGATTAAGTCCCATGGCTAAAAGGGTTTAACCAATGTTGAACCAAACTTTGCCAATTGAATTTTAGTGAGATTATATGACTGTAACAGATGGCAGAATTTGTCTGGTGTTTCACTGGCCTCCTTCCAAACTGGGTAATTATATTCTACATAACTACAGTACATAGTTTCAGTTCAGCTCAGTATTTTCCAGTCCCTGCATTACTAAGCAGCATTTTGAATTTGAGGAGCCTGTATTTCTGTTGTATGGGTTGTATAGATGATATTTTTCTATAGTTAAAGCGGTATTCTTTATTTGTAGCAATGCAGCATATTTATGCTCATCTTATTGCTAAGAATCTATCTCCACAGAACCAAATACAGTGCATGTCTTGAGGATTTTGGAGACTGATTAATTTGTTACACTTCTAATATGTTGAAGTCTGTTTGAGATCTCTTTGAATAATGTCAAATGCATTACCACTGTAACAAAATAAAACAAAAAAAAACAAATCCAAAACAAAAAAGCACAAGAACAAACCAACAGCCAAGCAAACAAAAATACCCAAACCAACAACAACAACAAAACAAAGCAAAAGAAAATGCTTTTTATTTAAAAAATATTATGTTCCAAAATGCATCATTATTTGCTTATTTCACTTCTTTCATAATTTTGAGTAGAAACAACAGATGCAAAACAAGAAAATTCTGCTTAGGTCTAGCTTAAAATATGATGGGAAAACAATATCCAGAATAAATCATGTAAAGAAATGAGAGTACAGGAAAATAATATCTTTATACGCAGAAAAATTTACACAATTAAGCATAGCCCAACAGAGTACTTGCAAAAGTAGTCATAAGGATTGCAAATCTTACTAGAACTAATTTAGACATAGTGAGAGCCTTGATATCATAGTTATTAGTGTTATCTCAGAAACATCCTTTTCAGAGTCCTTGAAGAATTCCCAGTCCTCCTCTAATATCTGTCAGAGGTATCAAAAAAAATTTTCACTTGAAGGTTCAGATTTTTACCAGAAATTATGCTAATAATACCGTTTTGAGGGATTTACTATTTAGTCTTCACTATCTGACTGTAAACATAACCTCAGTTTTAGATTTAAGTCAGCAAAAGTTAGATTCCCATGTTTTCATTTTTCTGTCTATTCATGAAGATACGCTGAGATCTAAGATTTTTGGATTTGAAGGCCTACTGTTCCAATAAATATTATAAATGATTTGGAGTCTATCACATTAGACTACTTATCAGCTTTTGCAGTGTATTTATATATATATATATTTAATGCTTAACATCATCCATCATTACAAATCATAAGGCAAGCACCCTGCTAAAAGTCCTCAGTTGATGCAATCAATGTAAATTTGTGTAGTTCTATATATGAATGATATCATGGACCTATTGAAAGTGACCACGGTCCTTTCTTTGCAGGAGAAGATTGACTGTAGTAAGGAATTAAGTCATGTATAGTATACACATTGAACTCATTTACCTGAAATTGCTCAGAAATTCACAGTGTAACTTCAGGGATTCTAGAGGTCACAATTAGGAAAGGAAGTTACCTATCTTTAGCTTTCTTAATTACTCCACTTTTAAACAGCTTTATTTGCTTGACTCCTTTGCTGTGACTAAGCCATCTCACAGGGACATGGGTTTTTTTTATTTCTTAGGGACTATTCTAACATGGCTCATTTTTGTGGCTTTTTTTTTTCCAATAAAATTTCTGTAGTGCTAGAGCATCCCAGATAAGATGATGATGTTATTCCACTGTGAATAAAACTAATAGGAAATGATGTAGGCATGCTTTAGATGAAATGAGCTATTTAGTAGATTTTGTATACCATGAAACACCCTACATACCCAGTGTGTAGGAAGAACTCCCCTGTACACTGAAAACTCATAAAAAGAGGGCAATGATTGACTTCTGTTGCCATCAGCATGGTAGTCATTGTCACTAATGTCACTACTTATTGCTAGAAGCATTCATGCAGACCTGGAGAGGCAGATGAATCATGCCACTAATTGTTGGGAGGTAATTTAAGAAATGAAGACAAGAACATATTATCTTTTAAACCGGAAAATTGTCCAATATATCTAGAAAAGAAATGGGAGGACATTAAAGGGGTTTCACTGGGTTTGTTTTGTGCTCCTCCAGTCTGAGTCTGGTGGATAATATACTATATCAACTGCCAATGTCCGAAACAGTCCTGTGAATGGTTATTAGAAAAAAAAATAAATGTTTTAGTCTAGAATGCTCATGCTTATTTAATTTGTTTTCCTTTTAAATAACTTATTTTGAGTTTTCTGATAAAACTATAGAATAGCACAAATGTTTCCTTTCTCTCCCTCATTCAGAAGCTGTTTATTGTTTCAATTCTTGAGAAAAATTTTTATTACTTTATTATTATCAGTGAACATCACCAGTTTTCTCCTTTCTCCTGCATAAAATTTTTTTCTTAATAGAGTACTAAGATACCTATCGCTTATTTCTGAAGCTCTGATGGCAAAGATTTATTAAGATTTAGTTCCCTCAGTGATTTACAGATTAGCTCTAGAACAGGCACATGAGCAACATGACAAGGAAAAGTTATTAATACCTGTGTGTAGGAAGCACCCATATAATTACTGCATACTCAGCATATTTTTCTTTTGAACTCAGTTTCTGGGGATCTATTCACATTTGGTTAAAATATAAAAGTGAGGGAGCTCTTTACTTGTAAATGAAGTCAGATGAAACTGCTACACCTAGTGGAAAACTCAGTTAATTCAGTTTGCCTTCTACTTGTAGGCAGAATAATTAAAAAAAATTAACAACATGGAAGTGGTATTCTTTTTTCTTGTTCCAAACTGGCCCAAGAGGCAGCGCCCCTTATACTTTAATATGCATATTAAGCAGAACTGTCAGGCACTTTTTCTATCCATTTCTGTCTTTCAAGACTAGTGAATCATCTAGTGAAAAAAAGAGTTTTGTCACTGAAATTTAATTAAGAAAACCTGCATTCAGGTTTTGATCAAAAAAAGAAATGCACAAAATAGCATTGTAAAGTTAGAAATAGAAATAGCTGTCATAATACTTGGGAGGAAGTCTAACCTACCGTGTCAATGGCATTGACCCGACAACAGATAGTACAATATTTTATCCTTTTTTTCCAAGCTCAGATAGAACATTTTTGGTGAAGCCTTTGCAGAAATGCTGGCCATACATCAGTTCTTTATTTATCAAAACCAGAAAAAATGTTTCATCTATTGTCAGTTTTCATTGCAGAGGTTTCATGGCACTCAAATTACAGTTCTGGAATGAAAGTTATATGTGGCCTATTTCTAAACCATCTCTGTATTATATTGCATTTCCAGTCGTGACATATATTTCATTGGCAGTGTCACACAAACTGGAGAAAAATCGTAAGACAGAGAAATGTCCTTGTTGTATGTAATGTCCTGTTGTCCACAAAGTGTAACAGTAATATTTTAATAGAAGAATTTCAAGGTAGCTAAGAAAATGGGATTTCTGTGTATATACTGAAATATACAGCACAATGATATGCATGATAACAATAAAAACTGACAACTTCAGTTTAAGGCATGCAAAGCAGAATGCTACTCTTTGAAGTTAAACATTTTAAAAAGTGAAATGTACATATGTAGAGAACAGCTTCAAATATTCTTGGATGTTCCTTTGCATTATAACTAACATCAAACTCAGATTGTGCTTAGGATATTTAAAAATAATTCTATTTACTTTCAGGTTGGTGTTTGGCTGAATTAGATTCAAAAGCTACAGCAGTGCCTAGATAAGCAGAAAGAAACAAAAGAAAGTCTGCAAATTCACTTTAGGCATTTTAGACATTTGAAAAGTATATAGATGAAGGTAACTGGTATCAATGGTAATGTTAAATTAGGTAGATTAAGTGAAGATGCACTGTGCATTGATTTGCTTTGTGGTTTGCAAAAATAGCTATAGTGAAAATATTTATTTTATTTTTATTATTCTTCTGTTCTGCGTCTGTTTTCAAATCTGAAATGCTGCGTTTAGGGCTAGATAGTCTTGTTGAGAGAAAAAATTCATGGAACTTCATGAGGGACAGATAATTGACCTCTGGATGTACATGTTGTGCCTGTAGTTATTGTTGCTGGAGAAAATAAAGGTGTTTGGCATCAATAGCTAGTATCAAAAATAAGTTGCATGACAATAAAAAGACTAATTGAAAGGAAATTGATGTGGACAATGAAAACAGCAAAGTCTGACTCTTGAAAGTATAGCTCTCTGTGATAACCCAGTTAATGATTGGTTTGCTTAATGTAAGAGGACAACCTCAAGGAGGTCTTAGGCTGAATTAGAAATTCTGATTCTTATATTAATTTAACAGCAAACTATACTAAATCTATGCTTCTATATGGTAACAAGAACATTCAGTATTTCCAGGAAGCTAATCGGAATGAGAAAGTACTGGAATAATATCCCTACGAAGAAATGTAATAAGCTTCAAAAACCTTATCCAGAAAACTTGACTTACTTTCATGTACCAGTTCAGAAAAACCTGTTTCTCTTGCAGTTTACAGCTGATGCTAGGACTGATCAGGCACTCCTGCATTGCCACAGAAATACACCAAGTTACTATAGTGAGCTTACTGTAGCATATTTTCACTGCATAAACATGGCTTAGAAACATCAAATAGCATTGTATAAACCTTTCAATTTACTTCAAAATTTGGAGTCTTTTTTGTTATCACATTCAAAATTAATTTCAGTCAATTAGCTACAATGCAATAGTCAGCTGCCTTATTTATTTAAATTTTATTTATTTGTTTGTTTGTGTATTTATTTTCTGTGGATGATCTCTATGAAGTCCAAGTGTTCACCTTATAATGCCAGGTCATCTTATAAACACAACAGCATATTTTTGACAGAGATGAATATTAATCAGAAAAGTAAGCAATTAAACATCAGGGAAATAGTATTGTGTGATGTTAGCATGAATGTTACTTCTGACAATTAAACAGCCATTCTTTTCAATATCATATTTATATGCTTTGAAGCTTTAGCAAAGTCTGAATGCTGTAGACCTCTTAAAGATTAAGCCTTCTGAATGAAAACTCTTTTGTTAATGAGACAATTAGCAATGTTTTTAATCAAAAAGCTTATATATTTAGTCCATTTGTAAATATCTTTTTAGTTATTTGCCCCTACTTTATGAAAACAGCAGACCAGCTAGCTATGTGAAGCTTTCTAATATCAATGCTGTCAGCCACATTACAGGAGCTGCTTACCACACATAAACAGGTAAGCTCTGAAATTCAATATTCTTGTTGCTTTTGTGGTATTACCTTCTTAGGAAAGTTGAAGGTTTAAGGATTTAATAAACTAAGAAAGTGTTAATTAATATACTAAAATTGGCCGGCATCTTTCTGGGATCTGAGTGTACTTCTGACAGAATCTGCAGGCATTGGAAAAACTCCAAACCACACAGAAGACCTATATATTCATGTCAGCAGATGGGATTGTGTTTGAAAATGCAGCATTGCAATAAAAATTTGGGCCACTGCTGGAGTTCAGTTCCATGAGATATTAATGAGCAGATGTTTTCCGTATCCATGGTTACCTTTAATGTAAAAAAATAATTTTTTAAAACAATTTATCTGTACATATTACTGTTTATTTATTTTGCAGTGCTCTGTGTAACTATAGAACAATATTAAAGAATAGTGTGCAATAATACAATATTTTATGTACCTAAGCAAATACACATGGGTGAAATACCCTAGTTACTTCTAAACAGACAAACAAACAAGGCTTATTTCTTTATAGTTCTTCTACTGATTAATAATTATAAAGAAATCAGTCACTATACAGCCTAATAATGGTCTTACATCCAAAAAATGTGATCATAGAAGAGAAATTCACCATTCTGATAAAAGGGGTAAATCTGAACATAACACATTGTAATGTGTTTGCATTTTTATATAAGTACTGAAAAAAAAAACAAATATTGCAAACTGCTTTTTCAAATGCTTGAGGACTTTCTGTCTACAATACTGATACTTTAGCACCCTAGAATCAGGGGGTTTTGTGAACTTATTGAGTTTTAATAGAACAACCAGAATCAGAGATGTTTCTGCTGATGTTAAATAACATAGGATAGTTATGAAGTGCCAATACACAGTAATTAAATATATGAGCTCGATTGTCACAGATTATGCATCTGTTAGGATACAGAGAGATTTTTATGGCTACGACTGCCTTAGACTTTGTACACAGCTTCAAAATATACCATTCTAACCGAATTAAGTATCCTTTTAATGTAAAGAATTATTTTCACAAAGAAAAAAACATTATGCTCATAAATAGAATTAATAAAGTTAAGCACTGTTTAACAGTTGCCTCCGGCTTCCAATATACTCAACGATTTCAAGTTTTTAAATATATTCCTACACTGCCGACCAGTCTAAGATATTTTACACAGCTTTTCTACTGAAAATATCCCTTTGTTGCAACGTAGTCAACTAAAAGCTACTAAGCATCTTAAACTGCGTTAATAGCACGGAGATGATAGCATGATAAGAAGGGATCAAGATACCTAAAGAAATATGAAACAGTGCTCTTCATTAAAAAAAATATCATGTTGAATCTGCTTCTCTATGAGTCGTAAGAGCGGTCAAGAGAACCACCATCATGTATTTCAGGAGAATCTTCAAACCTTCTGAATGCTATTTTATGACAGCATATTTCTATTTTTGTCTTTGGCTAAAGGATTTCACCTATTACCTAATTATATAAAATTGATTTACAGTATATAAGAAACACAGATTTATACTAGAAACACATTATTTAGATTAGAAATATGAGTGGTTATTCATTTTTGATACAAAGTAAAGTTGGTTTAGAAGGGTAGGTTATTTCAGAGATCTTTCCAACTTGGCTGAACTTTTTCTTTTTTTTTTTTTGTGATTTATATTCAAAACAATTTAAAGAATATTTCCTAAAGATGACTTTAAATTCCCACTTGATTTAGTAGAATAATAGCTTCAATTCAAGGAACCAGATTTTAAGGGAAAATGTTTATATGCTAATTTTGCCCTACTCTTGCAGATTACCCTTAACAAGACTAAGTTAAAAGTCCTAAGCAACTGTCTTCATCCACTGATTTCATTTGGAAGAAATTTACACTTCACTTTCACTTGAAGTAACTTTTTATTCATACAAAGTGTTCACAGTTTAGACTTCAGACAGTTAGGATCTTGGCTGTGATCACTACTCTTTCTCTTATATAGTCTCTGCCAGTATTTTAAAATTGGTTTCACTTTGTAGTGTTACTTAGAAAAACAAACTTCAGCTTCCCAATAAAGAAGAAAAACAGCATACCTGTGGTAAATTTGGCTTTTGATATCATAAAGGTGAAATTTTTTTATTGAGGATGGTACTGACTGAAGAGTGTCAGCTCATATAATCTACATAAAACTAAAAAGCCTCCCTGAGAACTTCTGTGACTTTTAGGCAAAGGCAGGTCCCAGTTAACTTCAAGCTAAATGACTTTGAAAGACTCAGTTAAAGCATAATGATGTCAAAAAAGGAAAAGAAATTGGTTTATATGTTCTTTGAATTTCTCATGTTGTTTGTGCAACTATTATGCGCATCAACTGGATAAGACATAGTCATTATATAATGCAAGCATTATTTCATTTGGTTACATGAATGCTACTGCCCTGGGTCTGCTGATTAGACTAGCATTTGGGACATACTGTTCTCTGCCAGAGACTCTGCAGTAGATCTTGGATCAATCCCTTCTTTCCTGGGCCTGTTCTACCGCCTTCTGCGTCAGCTCTTTGTCTTTTCATTTTAATTTCTTGTCTTTTTAGACTATGAAATACTCCTTATTACACACTTCTATAACATCTAGAACAGCTGGGATTTAAATTCAGCTGTAACTTCATCCATTCAGTGTATGGATATTCCTGAAGGACTTAAAAATCACTGAGGTTGTCATAACTACACTTGTATAAAGTGCTTAAGATAAAATAACTTTTCTAAGACAGTGCTGTCAAAATTCAGTCTGCTAGGTTCTACAATATTTAGCATGAAGTTTCCCTCAAACATCTCAGACAGATGTCTCAAACGATTTACTGTTGTGGAGGACAGACCAAATCTCAGTTTCGTATGTGTGATGTTGGGGAGGAAAAAAAGGTGCAGCCACTTTCTTAGCCTCTTACTTTCTCTCTTTCCCTCTTCCCACCTTTCCCCTCTCCTTCTTTTCATTTCTTTCCCACCTCCTTGCACCTACATACAAGTGGACAATAACTCCTTAGTCTCTCTTCCAGTTTCATTTTCTTATAGTTGTTGATTTTGTTCATTTTGTTTTTAAGACACACCAGAAGTTATCAGATGTCTTTTGATATCGTGGGAAATTTTAAATGAAATTTAAACTGTTAACAGTTAAATAATGAAAATAAAAAAGGTGCGTTCTTAGATACAGTTTAACACAGCATTCCATTCTACTCCGTTCTGATTTGTGTATTTGAATAACTGTGGCAGTGAATAAAAGAGACGTATAAAAACAATTTCCATCAAGTCAAAAGTTGTTGCTGATTTTTGTGCACTCCAGCTCAATCAACTGGGAACCAAATGCCAATAAACAAATCCACATATTTTACTATGCACTTGTTTAGACATGCTGGAAATGAGAATCTGTATCTAGAATGTCTGTACTGTGCTGTACCCTCTTTGTCGTAGTCAGCTGATGGTAACAATGTGCACTGATACTGATACTTTCTGAGAAGGAAGCTGCTTAGGTATTGATTTAGAGAAGTAACTTTAGGTGTAAAATAAGGTGCATAATTCTGAACTTTTATATTTTATGTTAGGTAAAACTGTGAATATAGAATAGAAAAAGCAGAAATGACTCATTAAAAACAAACAAACAAACAAACAACCTACCAAAAAAGCCCCAACCAGTAAAATTTTTTTGTGCAAACCTTCCTATAGTTCTAATCCTTAGTGTTACATAAGTGCCACACAATAATTGAATTTTTACATATACAGTTCTTGGAGCAGCCAGAGATGATAGTTTTAACAATATGTCTTAAACTTATGTTAATAACTTAATTTCAGTATTTGGGACTACCTAATCTGGCTACATTTGGTACTAAGAACAGAAAAATATTTTGAGTAGCTCATTTCAGTTGGAGTTGAATTTACAGTTTAACCATGTCAAGTGCAAGGTCCTACACCTGGGTAGGAGCAATCCTCGGCACAGCTACAGGTTGGGCAGAGAAGAAATTCAGAGCAGCCCTTCAGAGAAGGACATGGGGGTGCTGGTCAATGAAAAAATGAACACAAGACAGCAGTGTGTGCTTGCGGCCCAGAAAGCCAACAGTACCCTGGGCTGCATCAAAAGGAGTATGACAAGCAGGTCAAAGGAGGTGATCCTGCCCCTCTACTCTGCTCTCAAGAGACCTCACTTGGAGTACTGTGTGCACTTCTGGTGTCCTCAACATAAAAAGGACATGGAAGTGTTGGAACAAGTGCAGAGGAGGGCCATAAGGATGATGAGGGGACTGGAGCACCTCCCGTATGAAGATAGGCTGAGAAAGTTGGTGTTGTTGAGCCTGGAGAAGAGAAGGCTGCATGGAGATGTAATAGCAGCCTTCCAGTATCTGAAGGGGGGCCTATAGGGATGCTGGGGAGGGACTCTTCATGAGGGACTGTAGTGATA
>JARCZZ010026231.1:29145-43297 GCA_030323915.1 Brotogeris chrysoptera
CTTGGCCAGACCAAAACATTACCCATCAGTAACTGAAAACACTGGTGTTATCAGCACAGCTCCAAGGCCCAAAAATCGAAAACACAGTGCTGCACCAACTACCAAGAAGGAGAAAAATGACTGCTACTGCTGAACCCATGACACACTGGTGTTTTTAGTTGCTGCTCAGTAATGTTTATTCTGACCAAGGACTTTCTGAGTCTCATGCTCTGCCAGGGAAGAGGGGAAGCCGGGAGGAAGCAGAGACAGTACATGTGACCCAAACTGATCAAAGAGGTATTCCATACCACAGCATCTCACGCCCAGTATATAAACTGGGGGGAGTGTACCTAGAAGGGCTAGATTGCTGCTCAGGTCGGACTGGGTATCGGTCGGTGGTGGTGAGTGATTGTATTCTCTCCCTTTGTCACCATTATTATTATTGGTGGTAGCAGTAGTGATTTTGTGTTATCCCTTAGTTACTGGACTGTTGTTATCTCAACCCATTGGAGTTACATTCTTTTGATTCTCCTCTCCATCCATCCAGGAGCGGAAGCAGGAAGAAGGGGAGGGAGTGTGTGGCTGCGTGGTTCTGTGTTACTGGCTAGGCTTGACTGCATGGTTCTGTGTAAGTGGCTAGGCTTGAACCATCACAATATTTTTTGGCACCCAACATGGGTTGAGATAACATCAATCTTTCCCCACCATCTAATAAGAAAAAAATACAAGCTTTCTTAGGTATTGTGGGGTTTTGGAGAATGCACATTCCAAATTACAGTCTGATACAAGCCCTCTTGAAACAGTCTTATGTAAATTTGCTAGAATACTTTTACTAATTGTAACTCATTAGGAGTATGCTGCCTTTCCAAAGCTGCTAAATGTTTTTTGTTCAATAACAAAGTAGATATAGATCAATCAAAATAAATAATTTCAAGTGAAGAACAACAGTGAATATGAACTCATCAATTACTGAAACAATTCAGCTTGATCATTCTGCTGCTGTATAGCTCATGAAAACAGTCTAAACAGATGAGGTCCTGAAAATTTTTTCTTCATGCAATTTTAAAAGTTATATAAATGGTTTGATGCACAAAAGCTAATAAAATAGTGAAAGGAATTAAAAAGGGCACTCATTAACCATATTAGGGAACATGAAACCTTATCAGACTGAGTAGTGCTAATGTAAATACTACCTCATTGCAACAATCATTTCAAAAAATTTTGTTACATTTTAGAAAAAGCAATCACTATTTAATGTACAACCTGATTATTCATTCATGAGTCTTGATTAAATCTGATTTTAATTTTAATTCTTTTGCGACACAAAATGACTTAACTAGACCATGGGGTTTTTATGTACTCTACCCAGCCAATTCATGCAATAAAGCTGGAAAAAAGTTTATTAAAAAAAATAAATAAATAAAAAAATCCACAAATAGAAAATCCAACCCCTAACATAATTACAGAATTATAGGAAGAGAAGTTACTGCCTTGCTGAGATTTCTGCTATTTGAATTCAAGGCTTTTGCTAATTATTAATCTTTGTCTGCAGGTAGAGGCTGGTAAAAAATACTAAACAGAACCCCCATACACACATCTAAATCTATGCTCTTTTATTAAGCGCAGCCATACACTTTGAGGATCAAATATATTCATTTAAAATCTGCTCTATTTTATACTAGCATTAATGAAAAAAACTTTAAACACAAACTGTTCAACGCTGTGCTTACCTTAAATGATCAACATCCACAGACTCATATCAATTGATTGTGCAAAGAGAAACTTGTGTGATTCAGTATCAGAATCTTTTATTTCTTATTATCCTACTTCAGTTCTTCATTACCTGACTTTTTTGAAAGGTTTTACAGTATCTGTTATTTTCCAATGCAATAAAACCGACATAAAGCAGCATGTACCCATTTTTCACTAGAATTTTAATTACAATTTGGAGTCAACTCTAGAAAGGTAAAGACAACATATTTAAAATCTTACACTAAATTAAAACTTTTGTTTGTTAGGATGTCGGTTGGCATCTGTGTATGGCATGTTTTAACCCCAGCTGGCAAGTAACTACCTTAATTACTAATTAATGGTTAATTACTGGCAAGTAACCCTTAATTACTCCCTCCAGCTAGTGGGCTAGGGCGGAGAATCAGAAAAAAAGGTAAAACCTGTAGGTTTAGATAAGAACAGTTTAATAATTAAAATAAGATATAATATGATAATAAAAATAATACTCTTAATAATAATTAAAAGAAATAACAAAAAAAAAAAAAAAAGAGTGAGAGATAAAGCAAGCAAGCAAACAAACAAACAAATAAACAAACCAACCCTGAAAACCAGTGATGCAGTGATATACCATACAATTGCTCACTACCGGCCTGACTGATACCCAGCCCAACCTGAGCAGCTATCCATGCTGCTGGTAACTCTCCCTAGTTTATATACTGGGCATGATGTGCTGTGGTATGGAATACCCCTTTGGTTAGTTTGGGTCAGGAGTCCTGTCTCTGCTCCCTCCCAGCTTCTTGTGCCCCTCCTCAGTGTCAGAGCATGAGAGACCTAAAAGTCCTTGATCGGGATAAGTGCTGCTTGGCAACAGCTAAAACATTGGTGTGTTATCAGCATTATTCTCAGAGTAAATCCAAACCACAACACTGCACCAGCTACTAGGAAGGTGAAAAATAACTGTTACAGGTGAAATCAGAACACCTACAGATGCACATGCTCTCCCTACAATGGTTGAGATGTTAATATTAATGATTTAAATGACTCGTATGTCTGAACCACTAGAAGAGAAAGTTAACAATTACCAACTAGAACTGGCTTCTGAATAAATGCATTTTAAAAAAGTATATAGACTGTTGTAGGTTCAAATATACTTTAAGTACTCCCACTGAAACATTTCTGATCAAAAGTAGGAACATATGAATAGTTTTCTTTTTTTCTATTTTTAAGAATCATGAGTAGCATTAGCCATCAAATTCCTGTTTATTCTTACCCTGGATTTTAATTTATTTGCTACATAATCAAACTATTCTGACACATAGTTTATCAATTTTTATTTACTTAGACATTTACCTTGTAACTCAGAGTTCCATTAAGTTGAAAATGTGGCTTCAAATCCTTTTAGGCAGAGCAGGAATTCAATCTAGATCTTTTACAACCTTAGCTCTAACTTCCAATATAATTCATCTGTACGTAATGTGTACAACCATAACTTTCCACCTTCCTTAAAAAATGCGTATATTTTCCAAACCTTTAAGGGTAATGAATTGCCACCAAAGTATCTTCTCCTGTTGAAGGTAATAGGTCTGAATCCTTCAGTGTTTATGATCTGCTTCTTTTGAATTGTAAATGACAAGGAAAAGCATCTATGGTTCCAACTAAACATTTCAGAATTGAAATTTAAGTTTTATAAGGAGTTACTCTATTTTTTTCTGATGACTTCAGGTTTTGTGACACTAACCTTGCCCATGTAATTCTAATTCATGTGTGCTTCGTATCCCTACTACTTCATATTTCAGGTCACATTTGCATTCCAGTTCAAGTCCTTAGGATTAAGAAATGTTTAGACCTTGGTAAAGCATTGTTATTTCTTCATATTATACATTCAACACATTATCTCATTTAATGCATGAATATTTTTAACTTTCCTTTCTAATGGTGATTTCTACTTTAGAATTATTGTTTGTTTTATCACATACCTCATAAAGTATTATATATTGTGGATTGTTGCCAAGACTCAGATGTAATTCACAGTGTCCTAGCTTTCCAGCCTCAGTTTGTGTAGATCATTAGTTTCATGTAAATCTGTTGATTCCATATGAAACAAATGTTTTGCAGTTTATGGCATAGCAGTTCAAACAGAACATATCTAAACTACTGCAAATTCATACTTCCCTTACTTTTGCATTTAAGATTTCCAATTGCAATGTTTGTTCTGTAGAGTGCAACTTGTTTATCCATGGTTTTGTTTTTAATTTGTACTAACAGTGTTTTCAAGAAATTGGATTTTAGTCCCATTGCTCTAACTTAGTTAACCAACAATTTGTTAGTTCACTGATAAATTCTATTTGTATATATTGTAAAGATAAAGTGATTGTAAGTACTTTGAGAGCCTTGTCTATTCCAATATACTCCTTTATGACTCTGCAAATTCAAATTTTGGCATTATAAACCTGTAGATCTAAGGTTGGTCTGCAGCAATAAAAACTTTAATTATTTCTTTCTTTTCTAGAACTTCCATATTTTGCTGTAATTAAGTAAAATAGTATCGGTTATTGATATATACTTTTTTGAAGAGCCTAATTCATCACTTTTAAACACACCAAATTCTAGTGTTTTTTATAGTAATTTAATTACTCCCAAACCATTTCCAGCAATTATATGCAGTCTGAAACAAAGCCATTTTTAGAATCCAGTTCAGAACTAGGCTGGGACATGAAAGCACAGATAATGCAAATTCATTTCTACTCAGTCTTTTCCCTTAGTTTTGCTACAGTTTGATTCCTTCTTGTATGTCACTCGCCACAGAAACCAGCATCATTATCTGAGCATGTGTCCATTCTCATCTATTCATACTGAAGAAACAGAACTCTGATTACTTCATTAATATAATTTTTGCATTAATATTTTTCATTAACTTTTTTTGCCTTCATGTTTATGGCAGCAACAAGAAAGGTCTTTACTGCGGTAAAGTTAACACCAGATAATCTGTCTGCATTGAAATGTAAAATGAATAGAATCAGTAATTAGAATTTGGGGTTTTATTTTTTGGGGGGAGCTATCTTTTGTTTGGTTTTATTTGGTTGGTATTTTTTTGGTGGGTTTGGTTTGTTTTTCCTTTTTTCAGATCCAGCAGGGAGCCTGAGGTGAGTGCTTTTATCACAAGACATGACATATGGAAAAATGGTAGCAGAGAAATTTTCATAAAATGATATTATTCCTGCAATTGTGTGAGTAAACAAAGAATATTAAATGCAATTCTATACTAAAAGGGATTATTTAAAAGTGGCACTGTCATATATTCTATATGCTGCCCCTCTGAGGACACGCTTAACTCCTACTGATGGGTTGACATCTTTTTATGTAAGTAGGTCCTTTCGTTTGCTCATCTACTGATGAGCAATCAGAGACAATACAGAGGCAATCTTTTGTTTCCTTTGTTTGTTTGTTTTTTTATTTTTCCTTCAGACTCTTTTCTCATTGGACTGAAATTGCTTATTAGGGAAAAAGTGACATAATGAACATTTCAGTCTGTACACATCAAAAGTTCTCAATGCTGTCTGCTTTTCCCAGAACCTTGTGAAAGAGAGGGCGTAGAAGTTGGAGCACATTGTGTCTGCATTACCCTTTCTTTGTTGCTACTCTCAGAAATTATCAAAATACACAAGACTTCTTAGAAGAAACTGTCAAAGTTCTCAAGACTTCTTAGTAAACATAAAAAAAAAAGGTCTATTTAAAGAAGGCAACTTTGTGAACGAAGGCTTGAGAAGACCAATAAACTGTTGCATAAAAATTTATTTAGTTCAGAATATTCAGAAGAAGAGACTAAGGATTAAATAATGATTCTAGACTTAGGGGTGGGAGGGATTGGGGGGTGGGGAAAGAGAAAGATTATATTTTTATACCAAGCTGAAAGAAGAATATTGCTTTTAATTTTATATCACACTTTTTTCTTTTCTGTTTGTATTGCCATTTTTCCTTACTACAAAGTAAAGATACTGTAAAATATATAGCATACAATTAGAAATATAAAATAAAATATATTCAATTTGTACAACAGAAGATCTGATTGCATTCAAGCAAATTCATATTCATGCCTTGAGTCTTTGAAAATTTAAACCCTCTCACCTTCAGAAATCAATAAGTAAGATAATTGAATTTCTGTAACTCATGTAGATTTTAGATAATGAAATTAGATTTTCAGAAATTTTCACAACAAGTAATTGCAACTAATACAAATCTTGGCTCAAATCTCACAGTTTTTGGTCTTCAGTCTACAAAAGACATAGCTGAGGTCTTTAGCAGTAACTAAACTGCAAATGATTAATCATCCACATTTATTATTTATTTTATTATCAATCCAGTGTATTTCTTCAAATCAGACTGTTAAATATAAACTGTGTGAACGTTAAATGCTTAAAAACTCACTGGAAAATAGTCAATGAACCTAAATGTACCTAAGATTCTCTGTTGTAAAATCAAGCATCATTATTAGAAATAACTAATTAAAATACTTGGTAATAAAAAAATCCATCAAGATGCTGTGTTTTTCCAAAAATTTCAAACTGTTTAACAATTATTACTTTTTCATCTGAAGTAAAATTGAAAAGTGATTTTTTTTGCTTTAGTCCAACCTAAATATTCTAGGGAGTTTCAGTAACATTTTGGAATTACAGAATAATTTCAGTTTGAAAGGATCTAAGGACAACTTTGCCTAGCCTATGCTCAAAGCAGAGTTGACTTCAAGGATAAACGTGGTTGCTCAGAGCTTTGCCCACTCAATATTTTGAATTTCTCCAGCAACAGAGACTCCACAACTTCTCCAGACTACCTTTTTTGTTGGCAATTTATATATGTATGCATTCAACAACAGTCCCCATCCTAAACACAATATATGGTAAGCTTCTGAGAGGAAGGTAACTACTGATGAATAAATGACTGGTAAAATACTGTCTGAGGGAACATGGTGTGCTTCTGAGAGCCAGCCCATTTATGCATTTGCAACCATTCAATGGTAATAAAGCAAAGCTAAGTTTTTGAGGGAATATTGAAAGACTGGAAAAGAGTAAAAGAAATGGCTAAATTCATATGTAGTTTAAGCAAGCATAATACCATTGACCTAGTCAAAGCAATGCATTTTTATCTTAGCTGAGAAGCTTCCATAAACCTTGTCAGCTGTGAGCTCAAACTAAGGTTTTTTTATTATTATTTTCTGTCATTTTCTATCTACTTATTTCTCTATTTAATGTTACTTTTTTTTTTTCTTTCAAGATCGCTTACCCTTTATATAAATGATTTTTTAATTTTTTTTTTCTCACTGATATGGGTTATGACATCTGTTGTTTATTAAAAATACTGAAAGTATGAATCATAGTCAGGCTTCTAAGCCCAGTGCTATGAACGATAAAGGGAAATCTTTGATAAAGTAAAAGACTTGACTGTATTATTTCCACAATATGTGAGAGTAAAAATATAAGTCCTCTTTTTTTTACGAAACTTTGAAACTTAAAAACTGATACCTGGTACCATATAATGGAATTAGGGCAAACACTGTTTCTCTTACAGTCAGGGAGGAAAATACCTGTCTATACCATTGAGGGAAATTACGAGATGGATATGTGTCTGGAATAAAGCAGGAACAAGATGCTATAGGTGCAGTAGCACTATATATACTTTTCTATGGTCAATATAGAATCTCGAAGCATGTCCAAGTGGATTTGTCTCTCAAGAAGAGAAAAAAAGGTATCCTTAAGTTTGTGTTCTGAACAAAACAATTACCCTGAAGTCAAAATAAATAGACATAATTTCTGTAGCTGTCCAAATCAGGAATGCTTACTGTATAATTTTTCCCTGTGGTCCAAGATTAAATGTTCCATCTGCAAAATGATTAGATGAATTACATATGTAAACAGATTTACCATTCCATTTTAATGGAGTTGCCATTCATTAGAGGCTGTCATTCAAAGTTAATATGAAGAGCTATTACTGAGATGTCCAAAATGAAGAGCTGAATGACATAGCACTCATTTTTCAGAAGTATGGACATTTTTGAAGTGGGAAGTGAACACTGATAGTAGATTGACGTAATAGTTATATTTTTATGCCAATGGTTCCTGTCAGTCAAAGTGTGGCAAACTCAAGTAGCTGTTGTTGTTGTTGCTGTTATAGATCACATCCCTCAAAGCCACAGGCCAGACAAAAATCCTAGCTTAGAAAAAATCTCATATTGTTAAGAATAAGTACTTGCTAACCCCTTACATTACTGAATTATAGGCATTCATATTGTAAGAAAACATACATATTTCTAAAAGTTTTAATGCTATGGGTGCTTTCACCCCTTGTTGCAAAACTAGAGCAGGTTAGATACTCATAAACTTACCTTTTGGGTTTGTTTCAGGATGTAACCTTGTTCAATTATCTTTGTACAACTCTGAAGTTAACATGTTCCATTTCAACTGAATATCTTTGAATCAAAGATTTACTTTGAGTTTTCAATTTAGATGTGCTTAGAACCAAACAAAATATTTGTATATTTATGGAAACAAAACTTCAAAAATTTATAGAGGTTCTAAAGGTTCACCACCTTTAGTGTGTGGATCTGAGAATAGGAACTCTTGCTGTGAAAGGACACTGAATAACTCCTAGGATAGGATATTCGAACTTTGAAAAAAGTATTTATACTCTGAAAGGAACAGGGAAACATCCTTGAATCACATAACAGTAGAAATCCCAAGGAACAGCAGCTTGTGCTTGATCCGGTTACTGTGAAGTTGTGTAGTTTCATTGTATTCTATAATATAAAACAAGAGGAGAAAATACAACAAAAGAGCAATTCAAAACAGCATGCACTAACAAAAGAGTGACCTTCTCTTGTCCATTTTGCCTATAATGCTTCCACAGTAATGGAGGAAGGTTTTGGGTTTATTGTTTGTTTGTCTGTTTTAAATAATAGCAATTAAAATTATTTACTATTAAATTAATTCATATTTCAAGAGAAATAATGGGCACTAGACCTTTATAATCTTAGTGAGGTAGAAGATAATGTTTATAGCAATATTGGATTAATATTTTCATCTAGTGTTTTACCTGAAAAAAGAAATGTAAAAAAAAAAAAAAAAGGAAAACTGAAGTATTTTTCAGTACTTAAGTATTTTTCAGTAAATAGCATGGGTAAAATATCTCTATTAGCCTTTCTGATTAATTTGCTGAGTAATAGATCACCAGAATGATGTGATTTCATATATTACTCTATAATGTTATTAATTTAACTTTCTACTCTTCTTTCCTAGAAGTTGCTTATATTTCTGTTGTCTTTAATAAAAGTCTGTATTTCTCTTCGTATGTAATCATAACTATTATAGTCATACTTTGCATGGGTCTTTTTTAAGGTATGCATTTTCATGTCCTTTTTATAACATGACATCTTTGACTGCTTGTCAAGGCAAGGACATATTTCTTATAGCTCTTATCCTACAAATTTGGTTTGTACTTTGTGTTATCTTGACTCTATCAAAATTTACATATAATAATTAGCATTGTTTAGTTTGATTAGAGCATGCATCTGCTCCTAGAAATTATGGTGGTTCAGTTTTATTTTACTGTTTACCTGTTATAGTGACAATGCATTCCCATTAATTAGAATATTGTTTACTTCAAGACCCGACACTGAGCAGTAGTCAGCTGCCTTGTAGCAGCATCTATATGCACCTACCGTCTGTTCTTCTCATGTGGTCATGAAGTAGTATCTGTAAAAATGTCTTCATTTTATTTTGAGAGTGGTCTCTAAAATTTCTTATTATTTTCTGCTAAGGAAAGTATCAACTTTCTTGTGCTTAGAGTTAATAAGACATAATATAATATCCTTTAAATATATATATATCTCAGGAAAAGCTAGTTTTCATTACTGCCTTAGCACTCAGTAAAAATTTTCATAAGAAAAATGTGCTGTAAAACTTAGATGGCAATAAACTGAAGCCTTCTGTAAGATTAGAATTTATTTTATCATCAGTTAAACTTAGTAAATTTTTCATCATGGAAACCTGTTGTTAGGTATATAAGATTGTATTATTGCTGCATTAGGTAGACCTATTTTTTCTCTTGAGGAAGTAAAGAAGCAAAATGCAAACAGTTTGACATGCCCATCTCATTTATATTGTTACAAAAATCACATATATGCTGGAAGAATCTATGCTAATCCAGAGACATAGCCAATAGCCACATTTGACTTCAATATAGTAGAGAGGAACGAGCTTGATTTTAAATATCTTTAAAACAATTGTAGACTGTGTTCTAGTGGTGTTGAATCACTAGAATCACAAAATACACAAGGCAGAACCCTATATATTGTCTGTAATGTACTCTTGAGTTTCCTTATGTCACTGTGACATTATTAGTAGTGAGGTTAGGGACAGAAGACTTTATAAGCATAGCTTTATGGCAAACCTGTTTGACAAACACAATCACCTCCTAAATCCAACTGAAGTAGCAACATCTTGCTTTTTATATCTTAGTTTGCTTTCTACAGCAAAATGTTCTTGTGTTTTGGTTGTACCACTGTTTGTCAGTGAGTGGATATTGAAATTCTTGTTGAAAATGTAGAAAACAGAAAAGTAATGGAAAAAAAAAAAAAAAAAAAGGAAACAACCCCAAGAATATTATTAAAATTATGGTATTAACAGTCTAAAACTAAGTCAAGAGCAGGTACTTTATATAATTATCATATCTCATTTATATTTTATCTTACTCTTTCTCTTTCCCCCATAATTTAAATATAACAGAATCTAAGGATTACAAACTGGGAAGAGGTTGGCTGTGTACAATGGAATGTACATTTTAGTATTTGGTAATGGTATTTTAGTATTTGGCAATTTTGTTTCTAGCTTCACACAAGCATAAAATTGACATTAACTATTCTTAGTTAATCTGAAATTCTAATCTAGGTACAAATTAATGACAATACAAGTGATGGACAAATGGATATGGCTACAGTCACTACTCTGCTTAGTCTTAATGTATTGTCAAAGTTTCTTTCCCCCACCTTACTTTTAAAAAATACACATGTGAAAGACATAAACATAAGTGATGAGAAAGGAAAACACTCAGCATTATTTATCAGAATAAGTGATGATTGACCTAGAGTTCAAAGTAAGCTTTGTTTCAGGAAACTGGAATGATGAGAAACATCCACATGCACCAAACTGGTAATTTAAGTAAATTCTGTTGGTTTCATAAAGCTGAATCCACACATTCACAGCAGCACTCAATGAGTATGCATAACTAATAAGTAAAAATGTTTTTTCTATTAAATAACCTTGAGAGATCCTTAATAAACAACAAATGGTATATTGGAAAAATTACGATTATCCAATTTTAACATAAATAAAGCAAATCCATGAGAAAATTAGTCATCTAATAATCTTTTATAAGGAAAAATGAATAAAAAAATCAGGAGGAAAAGCTAGTATTTTGCTGATAAACTGCAATTTTCTGCTTAATGATTATTTTTTAGGGACCAGTCACATTTTATTAGCATGACTAATTAACTCACTCTCCTGCCATGCTAATAATGAAGGAAGCACAATAACTGAATATAGATAGTATGAGTTTTTATTAAGAGAAAAAAGTGAAATAATAATGTGTTCCCCATATTTCATAGCAGCAATTTAAATGCAAATGTACAATACAAAGAGAGCCTCCATTTTTCTCCTTCTGCATGGAAGGAATGTTTACTTTCCAAGCACATTTTTATTCAGGCTAAGACGAGACACGCTAATGGGGAAATATCATTTGTTAAAACACTGGTTAAAATCCTAGTCTTAAGAAGTCAATGAGTTCAGCAGGGTCAGATTTCAAGCAGGGCTATCTTTTCTGAAATGAGAATTCAAAATCAGTAATCTCAAAATCTAATTTCCCTGACTCTTATGCACCACACCAATTCCGAAACCCACCTGTCCTCTTGGAACAAAACTGGGACTACAGACTTTTAGACAACAAAAAACTTTTCTCTAGGAATTATGTATGTGGATATAGCATAGGGCCAAGGTCTTATTGCTATTAACAGCATTTCTCTGACATAATCATAGAAGCATAGAATGGTTTGATTTGGAAGGGACCTTTAAGAGCATCTACTTCCAAGACTCCTGCCATTGGTAGGGACACCTTCCACTAGACTAGGTGGCTCAAAGCTGCACATAGCCTGCCCTTGAATACTTCCAGGGATGGGACATCCACAACTTCTCTGGGTAATGTGTTCCAGTGCCTTGCCACCCTCATAATAAACTTCTTCCTAATAGCTAATCTAAAGCTACTCATTTCCAGTTTAAAGCCATTCTCCCTTGATCTATCTCTACATGCCCTTGTAAAATGGCCCTCTCCAGCTTTCTTGTTGGTCCCTGTAAGGCATTGGAATGTTGTTGTATGAGCTACCTGGAGCCTTCTCCTCTCCCTGCTGAACAGCCCCAGTCTTGTGCCTGTGTCCATAGCAGAAGTGCTCCAGACCTCTGGTCATCTTTGTGGCCCTCCTCTGGACTCATTTGATCAGGTTCACATCTCTCTTGTGTTGGGGGCCACAGAGCTGGCTGCAGCACTCCAGGTGGGGTATCGTGATAGCAGAGCAGATGGGGAGAATCACCTCCGTCAACCTGCTGGTCACACTTCTTTTTGTGCAGCCCAAGATACGGTTGGCTTTCTGGGCTGCAAGTTCACACTGCCAGCTCATGTTGAGCATCTCATCATCCAACACCCCCAATTCTTTCTCCTCAGGGCTTTTCTTAATCTATTCTCTGCCCAGCCTGTATTTGTGCTTGGGATTGCCCCAGCCCAGGCGCAGGATCTTGCATCTGGTCTTTTTGAACTTCATGAGGCTTCCACAGACAAAGTCAGAAATTGGTTAAATTCGTATATATATGGCCCATATGAACTTTGTCTGTATGAACTTTGTAGTCAAATAATAGCCCACACTAAAGAGAAATGTTGAATTGCATGGTGCTTCAATGTATACGTGGACAACAAAGTAGTACTGTTTTATCCATTGTTTCCAGCAAGCAATATTCATTGTCAAAATAGCCTTTACCTTCTGTACAGAAAGACCTGAGATCTAAATTTTTCATTCAGCTAGATATTTCAACACTATCATATTTATAGCTTGATAACCTTACTTTGCTTTGGCATTTCTAATTTATAACACAGGCAGTCATCAAAATAATTCAGATCGATTGTTTGCACTTGCAAGTTGAAGAAAGTTGAAAGACTATTAAAGGAAAATCTAAAATCTTTTTCTAGTGTCATCCAATTATGCTTCCAGAAGGGTGACAGGTAATACAAATAACAAACCAACATTTGGAAGTATTAAACAGATTCAGTGCTACATTGTGTATCAGTATGAGATATACCTCCATAATGTTAGTTGCGTCACGCATAAGGTTAAAAATAATCACCTTGTATGGGAATCTAGTTTAGAAGCACTTGCATTGGAAGGTAAGCAAAATAAAAAGAAATACTGTCTCTGCCATTTTTCAGATAATATTTCAGGTTTCTACTATTATTATTAGGTCCCAATTTCTTTTTTAATGAAACAGCATCCTGGAATCACTTTCTTTCTCACATTGCATCCAGCTCTCTAGCTAAGAGGAATGTTTATTCTTTTATTTTGTGTTTATTTCCTTGTTCTTAATACCCTCTAATTAGAGTAGCCACTAATGTGAAAACTATGGTTTCTGTATGTGAACTGAAGCAAGAATTGATGAAGGCACTTTCACCCTGAATTTAGAATGGGAGTTATAGTAATTAGGTTTTTTGCAATGGTGCATTTTGTTAAAACAGTACATAGCCAAAAATACTGAGAAATTATCCATGTCAAAATTAGAATAAAAATTTAAGCTCAAAATAGCAGAAAGCAAAGAAAGCAGGAATTTGAGTTTCACATGAATCTGTTATCCAGGCCTATGTCCTTTAGAAAAGTGGGGGGCCAATGGTGAAAATTAACACTACAAACCAAAGTGCTTTGAACTGTTGGCCAGGCTAGAGACAGATATGATTAAATCCAGAGTTTCAGGTAAATAATCAAAATCAATAATCATAGAATCATAGAATAGTTAGAGTTGGAAAGGACCTTAAGATCACCTAGTTCCAACCTCCCTGCCATGGGCAGGGACACCTCACACTAAACCATGTTGCCCAAGGCTCTGTCCAACCCAGCCTTGAACACCGCCACAGATGGAGCATTCACAACTTCCCTGGGCAACCCAGTCCAGTGCCTCACCACACTTACAGTACAAAATTTCTTCCTCATATCCAATCTAAACTTCCCCTGGTTAAGTTTGAACCCATTACCCCTTGTCTTATCACTACAGTCCCTAATGAAGTGCCCCTCCCCAGCATCCTTATAGGCCCCCTTCAGATACTGGAAGGCTGCTATGAGGTCTCCACACAGCCTTCTCTTCTCCAG
>JARCZZ010026232.1:852-13858 GCA_030323915.1 Brotogeris chrysoptera
TTAGTTACTAAACTGTTCTTATCTCAACCTGTGGGAGTTGCATTCTTTTAATTCTTCTCCCCATCCCCCCAGGACTGGGGGAAGAAAGAGGGGAGTGAGTGAGTGAGTGAGAAACTCCAGGGGGGGGGGGCTTGGAGACTTAAACCACGACACCCGTCCTGGCTCAGTCCCTTCTGTGAGTGCCTCAGGAGCAGCGTGTCTGCTGCAGGCTCTGCTCTAAGCCCATCGCAGTAGATCCAGCAAGCGAGAGCTGGCTCAGACCCACACTCGCACCCTGAGCAGCCGTAGGGCTCATGAGCACTCCCACCAGCAGTGCCCCAGGGACAGCTTATCTGCTCCTCCAGCACCTGATGCAATCAGCCCTGGCAGCAGCTCCAGCGACAGTGACTGACACACAGACGTGTGGAGCTGAGGCTAGTACAGCTCAGGAACACGCTGGCAGTGCTGCTTACACTGCCCTGCAGTTTCCAGCCACCCCTTCCCTATGCTGGAGTTCAAAGACACAGGTTTAGGCTGAATTCAGGGCAGGAAGGCAAGCAGAACCGGAAGGAAAGCTGCTGGTTTATCCCTACCCCAAGCACTGTGCAAAATGTGGCACAATCCATAGGCGCAACAGCCCAAAGTGGGACCCTAAGGGGTGGTCCAGGCATGGGGGCAAGTGGAGTGCAGACCAGACCCTGTGCTCCACACTCCACGTTCCAGCAGGGAACCGCAAGCTGCTCTAGTGGAAGGTGTCCCTGCTCATGGCAGGGGCTGTAACTGGATGAGGTTTAAGGTCCCTTCCAACACAAACCATTCCATGAGCCTATGATTCTATGATCTCCAGCTTCCGGAAGCATAATCAGATCTTGCAGAAAAGCTTTCATCTGCTGTGTACCCACAGAAGAACCCATGTGCCAGCCAGAGCCTGGTGATGTTCATAGCACAGAGTTGGGCCAGCGGTGCTGGACCCCCTGTGTGCTGTGATCTGAGTGGTCTCAGCTATCCTTGGTCAGGGCTGTGAAGGGTCCCTGCAAAGTGTGGGTGTTTCTTTTAGTAGAGGGAAGCATGTGTTAATCCTCCACATGTCAGGATGCTCTGAAGTGTTGTCCTCAATGGGATGCTTTCCAGCGATTAGCATCACCAGCCGGGGCTTAACAAGGAAGGTGAACTGGGGAAAGGAGGCTTTCCTAATTCAGTGCAATTCCTGTCCAGCCAAGATGTATGGGCTCCTTTCCCAGATGTATGAAAAGGTACAACCATTCTGTGTCTATCAATCGGTGGCTTAGGTTGTAGGCCAGTGCTGGTTTTACTATTCCTCCTCAGAGTTCAATGCCAATCTCTCTGAGATGTTATTCAGTCAGGGAAGGTTTCCCTACATGAGACTTGGGAGGAGAGCACTCAGGGAGCAGCTTTGCTCCTGCAACCATCACGGTCCCGCAGCTGAGACCCAATCCCAAAGTGCTCTGACCCTGCATGGAGCTGCTGGCGCTTGGGGAAACCAGTCCCCTTGCGCTGCAGGGTCTGCCCCCCCTGCCAAAGCTGAGCTCATCTGAGGTCCTGCAGTCGTGGCAGTTGAGCCAGTGACCACCCCAGGCACAGCCATCATCGGGCTGTAGAGCTGTGCCTGGAGATCCCCATGGCATGAACTGTGCCTGGGCTGCTCAGTCAAGCAACATCGTGCTTTCCACCCATCTCCTCCTTACCCTCAGGTATCTCATCCAACCTCAGCCCATGCTGCAGGGAGCTCACCGGCCTTCACTGGAGGATGAACTTTCTGAAGGGTCCTTCTCAGCTTTGTCTCCACGTGCAGTTAAATAACTATCGACTCCCACCAGGCAGAGATTGTGTCAGACCACTGCCATTCACCTGCTTAGATTCCTGCTGCTCCAGACTAATGCGTAACTCAGGGAAGCAACGTTCATTGTTCCCAGTGAAGAACTGGTTTACTCTCGCCACATACTTCTGCAAACCTGTTCTGGGCCAGCTCCAGGAACAAGTGTTTTCCGCTAACATCATCTTTCCACCTATGGCAAAAATGGGCTAGGAAAAGGCACACAGCATTTTCTGCTCTTTTTTAAGTTTCTCTGGACTAAAATGCAGCTGTTTGCAGCTTCCTAAACCATTTACTGGAGGTGAATGAACATCTGGAAACCTTTGTGTTCAGGGAGCGACTGTGTGGAGTGCATCGCGTTTCCTTCTGTGCTATTATGGGCAGATCATTGCTGTCGTGCACAGCTTGGCAGGGCTCAGCATTGCTGAAATGCATCCAGATGAAAACCCTGCCTCCTGCAGAGCAAATCCAACTGAGGCCTCTGATATCCTCTGAAGGGCAATGCAGGGTCCTCACCTGGCAACATCTGGATCCTGAAAGCCTGAGGCTGCAGTAGAAGGAATCCTTCTCTGCAGTGATAAATACTGCCCCAGACCTGGAGGGACAGCAGATGTATGGGAGAGGCCATCCCACCACACAGTGTCTCCTCTAGAGGGACAGGAGCTGCCACAGCTATCCCACCCTCTGGAATGGGGTCAACAATGTCCTGTTTCTGTCTTGCGACAAACTCCATGAGTTTTCTTGCTCTCTTTTGTATTGTTCACAAAGGCATCTTGATGTGGTCTGGTGAGATCAAGGTGCCACAAGCCTATTGTATTGTGGGGCTGGACAGGCTGGTTTCACCTGAGGTCCTTGCATCAGACCCATCTTCCTTCCAGCTGTCTGCTTCTGGAGGGTACCACTGGTCTGAGGGGGATTCCTGGGGTGATGTTCACTCTGCCCCATGTGGATAATGCCCATCAGGTTCAGAGACTGGTCCAGAAAGGACAGAAAAGTCTTGAGGCATCTTATGGGGCTCTCCCACCGCAATTAATCACCTGGAAGAACTCCCTGAAATTCAGTGAACAGAAGATAAAGAATAAGTAAAACCAAAGGAGACAGGAACTGGAGACAGCCTGGGAAAAAGAGGGGATGCAGAAAAGGTCCTTCTTTTCAGAGGGTGGCAGTGCTTGGGCTCATTGTAAACCTGGCCAGAGCAACTCCATCATTGTCAATGCTAAACCTCGGGTGCATTCATCAAACTGTGGCTGAACTGAGGAGCAAAGAGCTGCAAAACTCCTCCTCCATCCTCTGTCCACCTTCATTACTGCTGCAGCTCATTGAAAGAGGACTGAAAAAGGCATCTACCACCAGCAACACAAGCACTGGGCACTGCTCAGAGTCTTGTGTCACTGCTAGTTAAGGGAAGAGCACCCGTGTACAGGCAAGATCAGCCTGAACCTGGGGTTCAGGTCCAGGGAAGCTCTGGCTGCTGAGCTCTGGGTGACCCCCTGAGCCAGGAGGACCACTGGGAACTCGCTGAAGGCTGAGGTTGAGAGCAAGGGGTGGGTTTTGGGGCTGAGCACCCATGAAAGCAGATTTCACAATGTATTTCCTGCAAACTAGGAGGTCAGATGCTGTGCCCCAGCACTTCCCTCCAGCCCTCCGGTGAGTAATGCAGGGCTAATGCTGGGTTGGCAAAGAGCAGATTCACCCCCCAGGCCCCAGAGGGTGATAATGCACAAAGAAGAGATTAGGTTTTCATTTGGGTATTTAGAAGTCTTCATTATTCAGACAAGGGGGAAAAATATCTCCTGGAACAGGCAGATCCTTGCCACTGGGAGAGAACAGAATGCACTGGAATAGATGGTTTCACAGCCCCTGTGTGCTGTTTGCAAGCAGCAGGGTGGAAAAGAGCAGGAGAGAGGACCACAGGGGCTGTGTTGGGCATCCTCTGCCATGTGCTTGGTGAGACGCACACTGTGGGTGGCAAGGAGGAGCTCCTGGGATTCCCTGAGCAGCATAGGAAGCACTCAGGCAAGGTAGGTAACGTCCCCCATTCCCTCCAGCCATCACTTCACTCATGGCAGAGTGGTGACAGGGCTCAGGTCACGAATGGGCCTCAAGTGCCTTGGGTTTGACAAGAGGATTGAGAGGACACTCCTGGTACGGTCCCTGGCATTCCCTGGAGCTAAGGCCAACTCCAGTAGGTATCTGCCACTGGGCACTGCTCCAGTCCATGATGCTGACTTCATGACCAATGGTCCTGTCTCAAGCTTTGGCATCCTCTGCGTGGGCAAGAGATGGGGAAGTCAGCTGTTAGTGCACAGGCCATGCAGTGCTCATGTCTTGGGGTGGCTTTCTCCAAGCCAAAGGATGCTCCACCTCCCTCAGACTTCCCCTATTTGCCAAGCACATGCAGACCAGAGGGGCAGGAGAGGAAAGATGTGCCCAGGGTCACTCAGAGAGGAGGAAACGACATCCAGGATCTCACAGAGCGATCCTGGCTGCCCAGAGCCCAGCCAGGAGCTCTGGGAAATTTTGCCTTATTTGGTGATTCATCACCGACTTGCTTGGTTCTCGTTTTGGGGATGGGCAGTGACACAGGTTCTCTGATTTATGGCTTCCTGGCAAGACCTGCTTTTTGGAGGTGTTGCAAGGGTGATGCATTTTTGACACTGGGGGCAAATTCCCGCTCCTCAGTTTACCTATAAAGAGAGGGAGCATCAGGATGCTTCCAGGCTGCTCCCGGGATGTCAGAACCAGTGTCCTGCAGGCTTTGCTGGGATCCTGGCGTGGCTGATGCTGCCCTGCAGATGCCCCGGTTCTCAAACCGAAGGAGCCAGCCCATCCGCGGGCTGGGTCAGGACCAGACCTGCAGCTTTAGGCAGAGTGGGTGTGATGCGCTCACACCCGGCCCCTCTTGGGGTACCCCAGTGACAGGTCCCTTCCCCAGCGACAGGTCCCTTCCCCAGCACCGCTGGGATGGCTCCAGGACAAGGTGATGTCCCAGCCATGAAACGGTTAAAGTGGTGTTGTGTGCTCCCTCCTGATTGTTCTGTGAGGTGTGTTGTCACATTTGTACTTCCTCCTGGCAGCCTGCAGCACAGCAGAGCAGAGGCAGGCAGGGAGGGACCGTGGGATGCTGCTGAGCCCTCTGGCTCCACCATGACTGTCTCCAAGCTCATGGGCCGCTGTGCTGTGATACTGCTCTTGGCTGTGCTGTGCGATGTGGTCGGGCTCATCACCCTCTTCCTGGGAATTTTTGCTCCGTTAAGCTCCTGGGACTTCTTCGTTTACTTGGGAGCTCTGCTGCTGGCCTTCAGCCTTGTCTTCTGGTCCTTCTGGTACACATTCAACATTGAGGTCCCCTTCAGGGAGCTTGGTTTTAACTAATCCACGGATCCGGCAAAGGCGAAATGGAAACTCGCACTTGGAGGAACAGCGCCACATGCTCAAAAGCTCCAAAGCATCATCCAGTTGGGGAAGAGCACCAAAAAGGACCGAAGGGAAGGGCCTGGTGGTCACTGCAGCATCGATCAGCCAGATGGACCCTCAGGGGAAAGGTACCTACAGCTCAGCATGCACAGGGATGCTTTGCTGGTGTTGGGAAATGCAGAGGTCTTGAGACCTTCCTGATGGTGACAGACACTCTTCAGAAGTAGCATTACATTTTAAAATGCTCTGAAATAGATTAATGATGGCCAGGAACGTGGTTGTGATGAGATGAGCCTGCGTGGATGAATCTGAGGAGGGAGGGTTTGGTGGAAGTTGAGATGGTTTTCATCTGGGGCTTATTTCCATGGTCCTTCCCATCCAACAGCGTTGTGAGTTGAGGGTCCTGGAGAGCTGCTGCTCTCTTGTGAGAGCTTTTGGTGGCAGAGGGACAGGGAGCATGAGCTGTCTCCCAGTGATACAACCTAGACAAATAGAGAAAGTGGATCATAATAAACCAGATCCAGGCTGTTGCTTAACACCAAAACCTCCATGCAGATGAGGTGTAAAGCTACTGTGTGAGTGAGCAAACCTGGCTGCTCATTGATATAAGCCCATCAAACCAGTGTGCCCTACTGGGCTGCCCAGGTTGGGAATGTTTTGCCAGCAGGGAATGTATTTCCAGCAAAGTAATGGGGAAAAACCAAGCAGAGGCTGTGTCACAAGGGCACTGGCATGATGCCCTGTATACAGCCCCATGACAAATGCTGAATGCATAGAAATGAGGTACAAAGTTCCACGTTTGAACACTGGCTTTGACACTATGCATTTTTAATCTCAGGCTGGTCTAGAACATGCCTGGTTTGTTTGGCAATCACCCAATGACAGAAAGATCAGGCAACGTGGACCTTGCCTAGATTCCAAAGCCTGGTCCTAGAGCAGGAGGGACCCACACATTGAGCATCAGCCCCTGCATTGCACAGTGGGGCTGGTGGTGACATGGAAACATCCAGCTCAGCCCAGAGCTGCTGCAAAGGGCTCAGGTTTGGCCTCACTTTATGAGCAGCAACACCACTGCAAAGCTTAAAGGAGGTAGACATGCCCATGTGTCAGGAGAGTGCCACTGCATGGACAGCATTCTGCTTCCTTCCCAGCATCTCAAGGGGATCTTCTTCCCCATCAGCATGATGGCAAAGCTGGAGGAGTCAATTAGCCCAAGGTAATTAAGGAGCAGCTCCACAGTGCTCGGAGCTGTGTGTACCTGACAGAAGGATGATGGCAGTAGGAGGATGCCAGGAGCCAACCGTGAAACCATGTACCAAGACCCTCGCACCAAAGAGCCAATGGTTTTATAGCAGCGCATGAGACAAAGAGGTCCCCCCACTGACATACAGGTGAGTACCAGCTCTGAGACCAGCCTCACCGCTCTTCAGTGCTGGTATCTCAGCCAGGCCAGTGCCCCCAGGCATATACCTCCTGCTGTGTAGGCAGGAAGATTGCCAAGCTACATGATCCCCACCCCAAGTGCTCCAGAGACATTTCCTTGCAGTTTCCTTCTAAAGCTTCTCACAACCAGTGAGAAGCCAATATTATGATTATTATTGTTGATGCTGTTATTATTTACTGGTTTTTCTTTACTTCTCATTGTTGTTGCTTTTCTCTTGACTGATTTTCCTCTTTGTCTTGTTGCAGTGACCATAAGGGGCAAACACGCAGTTTTCTTGACTCTCCCTGCAGTGTGGAAGCTGCAGTGTGGTTTACAGCCTTACACTTGCCAGGATGCCCAGACCTGGTAAGTTCAGCTTTACCCTCCACCACCATGTCTAAGGGTGCTTTTCCACCCATGTGCCCTTGAGGCTTCTGCCTACAAGAATTTTCTTGATGTGCCTCCAGATAAGAGCCTGTAACAAGCATTAGTCGGATACTGCAGCGATGTATGAGGAAGGGCAGCAGTAACCACACCCTCCTGTATTTGCTCTGGGATTTTAAATTGCTAATGCCTGCTCAGTCTGGCCTACGAAGCCTGGATCAGGGCTTTGTCACCATTCAATGTCTGTCCCTACCAGCACCCTGGGTGCGCCGCTCAGAGACAACACCCAGGGAGTCGGTGGCATCACCCTGGGAACCCAGCGGGAAGTGGGTGTAAGGTCCCTGCCACCACTCATCCCGGACCTCCTGGCATGCGCTGATGAGGCCGTGTCCAGCTCCTCCAATGCACCCCACCGCACACCGGCTCAGCCCAAGCACTGCATGGACAGGGTCCTGCAGACCCAGGGATCCTGCATTCCCCCTGGGAATTCCTGCTGGCACATTTTCCTCTCTCTGGTTCATCTGTGATCTCTGATGGTCTCCCAGCTCATGTGGCTCCAGGCAGAGCAAGCACTGCTCCCCAGCAGGATGCACATGGGGAGGTGTTGAACAGGTTAAACCCAAATACGTCTCTGTATCTGTGTGTGTGTGCAAGGTGCCTCCAGCATCCTTCACCTCCTCAAGGCAGCTGGCAAGGAGGGTCATGAGCACAGGCAAGACACAGTGGCTTCAATTGCCCATGCACAGACAGAAACAATCAGCCAGGCCCAGCTACCAGAGGGAAAACCTCTGGCTTGGAGTGTGTGCCCACTCCAAGGGGCACACATGGGAAGAGACCATGAGATTTCTCTTGCCTCCCTGTCCCACCTTCTCCCATGGTGGGCATCCACAAGCACACCCCAACGCCTCCAGAAGGCCAGCTCTGATGGTCTCCAATGCACCTTTCCATCCCAGCAGCATAGGTCCTTGCTTCTCCTGCTGCTCCCAAACCACACTGGCTGGAGCAGAGCTCATCCCTGCCGCATCCAGCCTCACCAGTGGCAGGATATGCACAAGTGAAGCATCTGAGAGACCCTGTCCCTTGGAGGCTCAGTCCTGCACAGCACTGGGAGAGCTGGCCCAAGCCCAGCACATTATTGACCAAGAGCTTATCTTTCCCTGCTGGGCTCTTGTGGTTTTGCATTTGTTCTGTTTGCTCCAGGCTGCTGGGGGTGCTCTACAGCCATGGGCATGGCATAGCCCAGGGGCTGTGGCACAGTGCCCATGCGTGCAAGGCACTGGGAGCGCAGCCTTCCTCCACTCCCTGAGCAGTCCTTGCTCCCCAAGTCATGTCACTGACCTAAGCAGCCAAGACAGCACCCTCCAGCTCCTCCAGCCTGGATCTTTAACCCAGGAATGCTGTGGCAGTGCATGCAGTGCTTGCAGATGTGTCTCAGTGGAAAAAAATCCTCTTCTTGTAGCCAAGTGTTAGCAGCCTTACTCATACTGTGACCTGGCATGATCATGAACATCACTGGGCAGCCCACAATGCCCAACTCAGGAGCTGACACGGCTGCACGCATGGTGGTCAATGGTCCCCTGGGTCCCAGAGGTTTGCTTTTAGATGTCTCTATTGGAAAGATCTTGAATTTCTTAGGTAGCATCAGGATCTGTCAAAGCATTCACATCTCTTTTCCCTGTGTGTTTATATGGAAACAGACAAAGGACCAGAGTGTGAATGTAAGGAACAAGATGAAGAGGAATAGCACCGAAAAAGGACTCTGTTGTTCTGCTCTTGCAAACCCATCACTGAAGATGCAGAGGGCTGTGCCATGCTGATCTGCTGGGCATGTTGCTATCACTTCGGGCACAAGCACTCAAGGCACCCCTTACCCAGTGGGTACGCTTGTGGCATCCTCTCTGAGCACATCACACTCACTCCTACCCACTGCTGTTGTCTCAGAGGGTCCAACACAAGCACCCTGGCAGCAGCAGAGCTGCTGCAGGCTGTCCTCACTGCAGGCCAGTGCAGATGGGCAGGATCCAGCTGGTGGGACCGGTTCTGCAAACCCCACCAGATGGATGTGAAGAACTGGTCCATTGGGGCTCAGAGCTGGAGACACCTCCTGAGGTGCAGCTGATGCCCTTGTCTGCACATTGATGCACTCAATGGGAGAGGGAGGCAACAAAACCAGGCAGGGCAGAGAATTTCCTAAGCAAATCCAGCTGCTGGCTGAAGAGAGGGTTTAGGTGTATTTTACCTAACATCAGCCCCAGGAGACTGGGATGCCTATCTCCATCCTCCTGTGCTCCTGATGCATCATTCAGCCGACCATAAAGACATTTGTGTAGGACAGAAGTACATACAATACCTATCCAATAGGTTATTCAGCACTTCCCATTACAGACACTTCAGTTGCTCAAAACTTTGCCAGAATTTCTTTCTTTGTGATTTCGAACCCTGAAGAATCTGCCTCTGAGGCAGTTTGGTGCTTCCCTCGTCCTTCTGTCTGCAGACAGGATGACAGGACACTGCTGGCACTCAGGGACTCCAATGTTAACCAAGACATGCTCTGCTAAATGGGCTCGATGTGGAGATGCAGTGACCTGATGTAGAAGAAACCATACCAGAAAGATCTCCACAAACCTTCCTGCAGTGATGGAGGTGCATTTTGGGCCCAACATGTGCGCGACATTGTGCTCAATCCAGCTCCACCACCCATTTCATGACAAGTTAAAGAAGCCCCAGAGAGAACACGCGGTCTCCAGAGGGAGGGCTACGTCCACCTTCACTGCTGCCTACATAACAGCATGGACCACGTACACTTTATGGGTGATATCAGGACTCTGGTGTCTTGCTGTCCTTGATTTTAGCACCTTGCACTCATGGTGCTGGGGTTTGGGGGTAAGTTGCTCAGTGCAGGAGCTACTGGTTTGGGGCAAAACCAGAAGCTCTTCATTGCCCCTAGTTCCTAGGGCATGAGACTGGTGGCCTCTCAGCCCCTGCCATGAGGAAGCAACTGGTGTCTCCTCCAACCATCTAACCATCCTGTCTTCCCAGGACGGGGGCCCCATGCTCACAGCTGTGCTGTGCAGGACCCTGAGCTTCCAAGTACTGAAATGACTTACATTTGAAAGCTCAGCATATTTGGGCCCTAATCCTATCCCAGGTGGAACAGGGATCACCTCCTATCTCCCCAGAACATCAGTCAGAGAGCCATAACACTAAGGGATGCCATCAAGCACATCGCTCAGGGTACAAGGGATGTGGAGCAGAGGGATGTGGAGCAGAGCAGAGTCTATGCCCAGGTATTTTGTAGCATAATGTTCTGTTCAACCATTTCAGTGTCACTTTTATTAAAGCTACCACCTTCCTTTTCCAAGCTGTTTTTCTACTGATAGCAGGTGGTGGGAACCTCTGGTTGCAGCACCTCTGTGGAAGTGTAGCTCTTACACAAAGGGAGAGTGAGAGCTGGGAAATGTGGCAGGGATGGGAAATGTGCCCAACCATCTCCAGGGCATCCTGACAGCATGAAGCCAGGTATCCATCCATGGCTGATCAAGGAAGGAGCCAGCCTGCAGCCAGGAATGTTATCACATAAAGGGTCTGAGGGAATTCTGGGCTGACCCCACTGCCTACAGAGTCATGGGCAGAGCCAGCCTTGCTCAGAGCAAGAGGCAGCATCTGAAGAGGAACCAGCACTCCTTGACCTTACAGGGGATCCAGGCCAGAGAGTGCAGACTCCTCCTGCACATTTGGCCCTGCACAGCACCTTGTACCCAGCTCCGGGGGGGATAACAAGCAGGGTTTGTGCATCCTGCACAACCCTTCTGCAGCAATCCTTGCCTCTCCCTGCACATCTGGTGTGGAGCGAGCGGGATGCCCCGGTGCTGCAGGCAGCACTGCCATGGGCACGGAGCCCAGTTCCCAGCTGGTTCCAGCACCATCGGTGAGCTCTGCTCCCATAGCTGGGATTTAACTCTCTCGAGCCCTCACCACTGCAGCTGCCCAGTCACGGAGGTGCCCAGGGGTGATCAATGGGGTGGGATGCAGCGGGATGAGCAGCTCCCCCACCAGTACTGCCCACGGGGCCAGCGCTGACTTCACCCTCACACCATTTCCTTGCTCAGAGCCAGGCACTGCTTTGCTACTTGTCTGCTCTGCCTCCACCCAGAGCTACTGCTGGTATCAGTCACGCTCGGGGCATGCAGCACCTTCAGACACGGCACAGTCAGAGGATTCTGCTGCTGGCCCCGTCCTCCTGCTCTTCCAGCAAAGCAATGCCCATTCGAGCAGTGGGGACGTGGCCAAGCCCGCACCAGCCAGGGAATCAGTCCGGGGTGAAATGAGATCCCATGTAGGGAATCTGGAGAGGCAGATTGCCTGCCTGGGCTGAGACAAACCAAGGTCTGGCTTTGCTGGGGAGCTTGGTCCCGGGCATATTTTGGCTGGGCAGAAACAGCCACTGCTGGATCTGAGCTGCAGAGCCCTGGGCACAACAGAGAGCCCCTTGGAGCAGTTCAGACCTTTTGTGCCTCTCCTTGCACCCCCAGTGCTCACGGAGACAGACTGTGGGGATGTGCAGCTAAAAGATGACGTAAAGGGCGTGAGCTGCACTGACAGCAATCAGTTAGGCTGTATGATAGACGTAATGCTTTTGAAAACCATGCAAATGCAGGAATGTCTTCAGAACGCCAGCCACAGCAGACAGCTCTCACCCAACCCCACAAGTCCTCCAGCGTCCTGAATGTCAGGCCCAGCCCCATGTCCTGTTGGTGTAAGATGTCCTCAGCACAAAGAACAGCTTGGAAGAGGCTCAGGACAGAGGAAAAGGCGCAGAGCATCTTGGACTAGCAGTAATCAGACCAGGAGGCTGTTCTGGGAGGTGTTCTACCTCCTGTTCCTCCTCACTCCTAGTAACTCACCTGCCTGCTGTCCCTCCTACCCACAGCATGGATGGAGACCTCACCCATATCCTCTCACAGCCTTCCTCCAAGTGACTGGAACTCCATAGACCTCCAGGACTGTTGGGGTGGGAGAGACCCCACCATGTCCCATGCAGGGTTTCTGACAAAGGCTGGTGTGCTGAAGAGTTTCCAGGTCAGACTTATGGCTTCAGCTGAGACCACGTGGACCTCCCAGCTGTGGGACTGGAGGGAAGACAAATGTGTGCATCTTCCCTTATGTTCAGCTACCTCCATACCCCCGGCAGAGCCCAGAAACAGAACGCGGCCAATCTGAGCCCAAACCTCTCCTCCTTTCCCAGGCAGAGGCTGAACCTTGTCCCTGACCGTCTCACCCAACATCACACCCCGCAGCTGTTGTTGATGCCGCGGAGCTGTTTGCAGTGGTACCTATGGACGGAAAAGCGCGATCCCGCTTGTTTTGCATGAAGGGAAGGGCCCGCCTCCTGTACCACCCGCCCCTGCATCCGGGGAAGGGGAGGGATGAGCAGGTCCCTTTCACCCCTCCGGTGCCCATCCTCCCTAACGCACCGGGCTGTGCTAGCACCGGCCCCAGCCCTCGCTGGGCTTCAGCGCAGGAGCGGAGGCCAGCAGCTGATTGCTGCCCATCTGGAAGGCACCCGTGAGCCCTGCAGCCATCAGCGAGAGGGATGGGAGGACGTGCGGGTGTCACCAGCAGCTGAAATCAGTGGGCCATGGGCTCCGCTGCAGCGCTCCGGCACGCGGACACACACGGGCCTTGTGCTCAATGGTGCTCCGCAGCCTGGCAGCGGGGAGCCAGCACCAGGGGCTGCTGGAGGAGCTGCCTGCATCCCCTGGGCAGCCACTGAGCCAAGCGGTAGCTGGTGCTCAGCACTGCTCCATGGCTGCTCTGACCCAGGTGCTCAGCACTGCTCCATGGCTGCTCTGACCCTGGTGCTCAGCACTGCTCCATGTCTGCTCTGACCCAGGTGCTCAGCACTGCTCCATGGCTGCTCTGACCCTGGTGCTCAGCACTGCTCCATGGCTGCTCTGACCCTGGTGCTC
>JARCZZ010026232.1:13958-24552 GCA_030323915.1 Brotogeris chrysoptera
GCTCAGCACTGCTCCATGGCTGCTCTGACCCTGGTGCTCAGCACTGCTCCATGGCTGCTCTGACCCTGGTGCTCAGCCCTGCTCCATGCCTGCTCTGACCCTGGTGCTCAGCACTGCTCCATGCCTGCTCTGACCCAGGTGCTCCCTGGTGCTCAGCACTGCTCCATGCCTGCTCTGACCCAGGTACTCCCTGGTGCTCAGCACTGCTCCATGCCTGCTCTGACCCAGGTGCTCCCTGGTGCTCAGCAGTCCTCTATGGCTGCTCTCAGTATCAGTTCCAGTGAATGAAAACCTCAGGTGCAGACATTTCCATGAGGACAGGAGCCAGGCCTGGCCAGGGACCGGAGCTCACTCCAGCAGATGCAGTCATCAGCCTCCCCAGGGATGTGCTCCCACATGGCTCCTTGGAGATCCCTGATCCCACAGCAGCCACTGGCAATCCTGGATTGTACCAATGTATGGCAGCTCTGACCCTAGAGGCATCTGATGGGGCAGGGTGAGTTTTCTATGAGGCTCCACACCTGACAGTAATCTTAGGCTTTCCTATCATGCACAGATGCTTCTCAGCACAGTTTCTTATTAAACCCCTGACTTTCCCTTGCTCGGGCAGCCCTGATGGTGATAGGCAACAAACCCTGCTTGTCTTCAGCTCTGCTGTGGGAAGGACATGCTATGGCTCCTGCACGTATGGGCCAGGATCTGACCATTCACAGTGAATTGGGTGCCCAGTACTGGCCCTGCAGCACCCCTGGGCACATCCTACCTCAACATCACTGAGCCCTGCTGCACCCAGCAATGGGAGCACCAGCCATGAGTCGGCTGCAGGAGACCATGGGGATCACTGGCCATAGACAGCAGAGAAGTCACACCTGAGACAGGGAAGCGCTTTTCCCAGCTCAATTTGCTATTGCAAAATGGGGCATCATTTAAAACGAAACCTGTGGAAAAGAAGCTCTTCCTAGAACATACATCTCCGTGTCTTTGCCAGCAGTTGCCGGTAGGGAAGAGCAGACTTCTGATGATGTTCCAGGGTTGGGCTGTTTCCATGGGAGGTTGGTGAGGTTTTGATAAAAGGATCTGTAAGGGCGACACAGGGAAGTGTAAAACCTCTCAAGCCAGCTGAGCAGGATGTGTCCCGGGGCGCTGCTGCCAGGCAGCGCAGAGCAGCACAGCACCAGGCACACACTGCTCCGTGGCACAGCTCTGCTGTAAACCAGACCCTCGCCAAGGGGCTGCCTCCTGTCCCTGTGATCGCTCAGCTGAGTACCTGTCCCGGTGATGTACCCGTGCCATGAGCACTGACCTCACAGCAGGACGCTTGAGCCCCTCATGCAGTGCCACACCTCCCGTTGTAGCTCGGAACTCCCCACTCTTGTGCAAAGCCCAACAAGAGTCCAGCCCATGCCCATGCCCCATATGCTGGCACAGGAGGACAATGTAAAGAGGCGGCTGCCATGCACTGGAGATGGAGCTCAAAGGATCTTGGCTGGAGAGACACAGGCTCAACGGACAGCCAGCTAGGTCAGTGGCATCTCTTGTCCACGTCCCACACTGGCCACAGTGGGCTAACCGGGCTGCCTCCGATGGACCATGGCTCTACAGGAGCCCTGGCTGGGCACAGGGGAGGGGAGGGATCTTGGAGGAGGCTCCTTCTCAATTATTCATGGTGAGATCTCAGCTGATGGAGCTGGGGCTTTCAGAGGCTGGTTCCTAATGGAGCCTGCTGACGTGTCTGGCCAGTAAGCACTCCTGGGCCCCGTGCAATTCCCACTTCTCCCATCTCCATGCCATAAGAATGCCACCCTCTCTTGCTAATGATGCATTATGAAGCCATTACTCGGGGTTCACAGCCCTGCTGCCGTCACGCACAGATGCTGAGCCGTTAGTGTGGGAAGGGCAGTGTGTGCTCTCCAACCAGGGAATCTGCTGGATGTGCTGGCAGTGCTGCCCATGCTGGAGGTTGATGGAGGGGTGACAGTCCATCGGAGATCAGCTTGCACAGGGAGAAGGGGTGCAGCAGTGGTGGGGTACCAACAGGCAAGAGAATCATAGAATCCCAGACTCACCACCCTCACAGAGAAGAGCTTCTGATTTACACCTAACCTGAACATCCCCTCTTTCAGTTTGAACCCATCACCCCTTGTCCTATCACTACAGACCCTGATGAAGGTCCCTCTCCAGCATCCTTGTAGCCCCCTTCAGTTACCAGAAGCTGCTCTGAGGTCAATGGCTAGAAGATAGTGGGGCCTGCAGGCATCCCGGTTCTTTGAGGCAGGGGAAGGGAAGGAGATGACAGAGGACACTTGATGCCACATGAACTGGCACCACAGGTGCTATAGAGCCTTTAGCAGGATGTGCTGATTGCCTGAGGGACATCACCTGCGCTCAAATGATGCCAGGGTGATGGGTGGAGGCAGTGGTGGAAGACCATTCAGGGTTAATGGTTGGATGTTGTGCAGGAGAACCTGTTAAATGCTGCATGGGGAATGCCTGCCAGCCTCCCAGCTCTGTTCTTTTGCAGCACTGGATAGGGTTTCCTGGCACCCTCTCCTACCCATGTGGATGCCCCACACCAACTGGAAACATGACCCTGGCGTATGCACAGCTCAAGAGAGCTGCAGGCATGAGCTACCCCTGAGTCATAAGGTCACCATGATAAACCAAAGCACTGAGCTGGAAATGGCTCCAATATCCTCTAATGGGCACATGCCCTGTGGGAGGATAAGCTATACAGCATCTAGGGGCTCTGGATGGCTGGAGATCTAAACATGGCCCCCCAGGACCATCAGCAGAAAAGGGCTCAGAGAGGTCTGGCTCCAGCCATCAGTCCTAATAACAAGAAAATAGGATGGTGGCAACTTTTCCCTCTGCACAGGAAGGGGCTGAGAGCATCTTTCCCAGATGCAGGCAGACTCAGACCGAAAAATCAGACACCCACAATTCTGGGAACACCAAACATGGGTCCTGTCCTGCTGCTTGGGGGTGAGGAGGATTTGGAGAGGACATGGGGATGGTGGGTGATGAGCTGAGGACGTGGGGATGGTGGGTGATGAGCTGAGGACATGAGGATGGTGGGTGGTGAGCTGAGGATGTGAGGATGGTGGGTGGTGAGCTGAGGACATGGGGATGGTGGGTGATGAGCTGAGGACATGGGGATGGTGGGTGATGAGCTGAGGACATGGGGATGGTGGGCGATGAGCTGAGGACATGGGGATGGTGGGTGATGAGCTGAGGACGTGAGGATGGTGGGTGGTGAGCTGGCCCTGAGCAGCAGACGGCCCTAGGCTGATGCAGCTGGTGCTGGTGTGAACGGGCACTGGCCCATGTCAGCCCCGGCAGAGGCAGCGGATGCTCAGCACCGGACTCCCCCCGCCAGCATCCCTGGCCCCGCAGTGCCACCCTGTGGCAAGCGCCCTCCTCGTCTCCGGAGGGAGTGATGCCTCTGATCCCCCCCTCCAGCGCCCCGTGTCCATGGCATGGGCAGCCCCTGCTGACAACACCCCCCCAGTCCCGGTCGCCTCTCCCCTGGCAGTGCGCTTGTCCCCAGCACAGCACAAAACATTCCCTCTCAGCCCAGCGCTGCCAATGAAGCTCTTCCCCATCAAAAGCACTGCCCAGGTATCTCCGGGGCTCCAGCAGCAGCAGCCAAAAGTGGGCTCCTCCAGCCCTACCCCCGGGAGCCCCGCTCCCACCTCCCGCAGCTCTGGTTCCCTGGAACCCTGCATTAATTCCCCAGACGCGGCAATAATCAGGTTTATTATTAAATACAAGGTATGGAGGTGTCATTATCAGATAATAAGTTCTTAAGAAACAGTATTCCCATTCCAGTGCGGTGTCTCAAGCACTTGTCCCAGCGCAGGGGTCAGCGTCATTGCACCCCGGGTGTGGGTGGGGAAACTGAGGCACGGGATGGGGAGTGCACCGAGAGCAGGCAGTGGCAGCCCAGGCACCATGCCCTGGCTGTAACCCAGAGGAAGGGGTGAGACTCCATCACCCTCTCTGCACCAACCTGATCACCCTTTCCAGCTCCAAGTGGTTCCATTTGTCCCCCTGCAATGCTCTGGCTGACCCCAGGCTGGCAGTGATGGCTGTGTTTGCCCTGCCTGATGCTCAGCCAGGCAGCAGGAACCTCTCTCTGGGAGCATGGGAACAGTGTACCACCCATGGGTGATGGTGAGGGACATCCTGCTCCTGCTCCTGGTCAGTTTGGGGTGCCTGTGAGAACACTGTGGACCTCAGGGCACATTCCTGAATGACAGAGCCGAGAGCAGCACTCACAGGGCCAATGACTGGGTCAGGAGGGCAAAGGTGGAGATGAGGGTGCAAATACTGTGTTGAGGTGGGGAAGATGATGATGAGGGGGCCCAGCACCACTGGGCAGCCCCAGATGGGGGGGAGCCAGCAGCTCCCACTGAGAGCAAGCTCCCTCCCCTGAGAGCAAGCACAGAGCATCCCATATCTCAACCGAGCATCTCAGATGTCGTCTCTCCTCCCAAACCAGGGCCCCTGGGGTGAGAGGCTGAGACTCCCGTGGGGGGAACCAGTCCCAGAGAGAACAGTGCCTGAGCTGTTCAGCACAGGTGAAAATGAGCCACCCAGTGTTAACCCTCAGGAGCTGGATATGGAGGCAAGGAAACATCCCTGTGCCAAGGCACAGGGAGGAGAGCAGGATGGGAACCCAAATCTGCAACTTATACGGTCCAGACCTTCGGTTTAGCTCCCTGCCTTACACCTTGCCACCTGTCCCTGGATCCCCATGGCAGAAGGGATGTCCATGACACTGGAAGGGTGTCCAGGATCCTGGGGAGCTCAGGGAAGTTGATGAGGGAGGGCAAGGCTGGGACTGACTGTGGGATGAGCTGGCATCTCTTCCCATCACCATGGAGGTGAGCATGTGGCTGGCGGAGGGGACGGTGAGCACAGGGGGTCAGGACCACTCTCTCCACCCTCTGGTTTCACTGTCCTTGTTGCCCGGCAGCTAGAGGCTCCAATAGAGCTTCACATCCATGAGTTTCTGCTCCAGGGTGGCTGCATCATGTACCCCATGATTCCACAGCCAGGGGAGCCTGGGCACCTCCAAAAGCCCCACAGCCTGGCAGCCCTGATCTGCTGCTGCTCAGAGGCTGTCCTTGGGCTCTGGGTGCTTGGATGCCATGGTCACAGCCCCCAGCAGCTGGGATGGAGGGGAGGGACCGGCACAGCCCTCTCACTCCCTGCAGATGCTGTCACAGGGTGCAGGAGGAGCCACCACCTTCTCTGATGCTGGAGGACCCCACTAGCAGGGTTTGACCTGCCATATTTTAACCAAAAGAGGCATAAAACACCAGCAGTGACACTGCGAGTGCCTAAAGATCTGCAGAAAGGTCTGCAAGTCCGTTCAGTCCCTGGCCAGAGGAGAGAGCTTCACCTAAAGCTGCTTCTGGGCTTTCTCCAGGGATTTTTCAAGACGGGTTCCAGCCCCAGCTCAGTCCCAGCATCAGTGACACCCTTCCAGTCTCCAGGCTGATCCCATCCCCACTACGAGTCCCTCTTCACCAGCAGTAGCCAGGGAAGCACAGCCGCCAGCATGGCCACGGAGAGGATGAGGAGGACGGCGAGGGCGATGGGTGACTGGCAGCATTTCACCCCCAGGGCCGAGCTGGATGACACCGAGCTCCATGTTTCCACCCTGCTCCTCCTCCCCAGAGAGCCGCAGTCTGAATCCACCAGCGGCATCCCATGGTCGCTGATGACAAAGATGTGGGCTTCCCGTGCCAGCTCTCCCGGGACCCCCTGCGCATCCAGGGCACTGTTCCCTGTGCTGCCACACCGGTCAAAGCTCTGCACCGGCTTCACAAAATGACTGGGCACCACCAAGGTGTTGCTGGCCTCCGTTTTGGTCAGATGGGACAAGGAGGAAGGTGACAGAGGCATCTCCAGTGTCCGGGGGTTGGTGCCTGCATTGGGTGGCCACAGAGCCTTCTTCTTGCTGAGGAAGGTGACGTAGCGGCAGACGGGGCAGATGATGCTGCTCTGGAGCTGGCCGTCGAGCTTGGCGCAGAGCAGGCACTTCACCAGGCAGTCGTGGCAGAAGGTATGCCCGCAGCTCAGCCTGCGGTGCGCGGCCTCCAGCGCCTGGAACTTCTCATAGCACACGGGGCACTCGGCCGGGGCACCCTCTTTGCTGGACGAGGACTCAGACATCCCTGCGCCCGTCACAGGCACTCCCCAGCTGTGAGGAAGAGGCGCGATGGGTCAATATGGGTCTGTGCTGCAATGACCATCATGATTGGTATCTGAAGGGGGCTACAAGGATGCCGGAGAGGAACTTTTCGTCAGAGTCTGTAGCAATAGGACAAGGGGGAGTGGGCTCAAACTGAAACACAGGAGATTTGGGTTAGGTATAAGGCAGAAGCTCTTCCCTGTGAGGGTGCTGAGGCACTGGCACAGGGTGCCCAGAGAAGCTGTGGCTGCCCCAATGCTTGCAGTGCTCAAGGCCAGGTTGGACACAGGGCTTGGAGCAAGCTGCTCCAGTGGAAAGTGTCCCTGCCCATGGAAGGGGTTGGATCTGGGTGAGCTTAAGTTCCTTTCCAACCCGAACTATTCTATGATTCTATGATGCATCTCTTCATCTCTCCTCCCTGCTCTCATGCCTTTGCCCTCTGGCCCCTAACAGTTGCAGTGAACGGCTACCAGGCATGGTCTCAGCAAGGCAGGGCATTCTCAGGAGAATTAAGCCTCTCAGTGTGACCTTGGGGCAAGAGAGATGATGGGAGCACCTCAGCTCCAGAGCCGCTGGGGGCAATAATCTATGGCTGCAAAATCACATGGGAAAAGGTGTAAGCCCCTGGAAGGAGCTGCGTCTACCTGCGCCCTGTGCAGATAAACCGGGTTCAGCTCTTGCCACGAGTGACCCCGTGCAGAGGGAGCTCCCATCCCACAAATAAACCTACCAAGGGAAGGGAGACGCTCCCATTCAGTGAATGCAGAAAGGCGCAGGGGGAGGCCAGGCCCCCGCAGGGATGGAGGGGCCGGCAGCAAGCACCAGCCCCAGGCTGTGGGGGGTGTCCCAAGCTCGGGACCAGGCCATCACCGTCCCCTCGCTCCTGCCGGCGCACGGCTCCCGCGTCCCGGTTACTCAGAGCGGGCAGAGCAGCGCTCACCCGGACCTGCCCTGCCCCGCGGCACGGGGGGACGCTGCGAGCCCCAGGTCTGCATCCTGCTCTGTGGGTGCCCCGGGCACGTCCGAGGGAGAGAAGCGGCTTCAGGGGAGGCAGAGGGGAGAAGGGAGAGGAGAAAGGGGAAAGGGAGAGGAGAGAAAGGAGCGGGGAGGGGGGTTTCTCCGCTCAGCTCCTTGCTCTTAGACAGGTTCAGGCACTGCAGCCCCATTAAACCTGCAGGTTTTTCCAGACCTCGTAGCATTTTCAAGCCCAAACCAAACCTGCACCCCTCTTGCTCCACATGGCCATGCCCATGGCCACCCTCAAACCCGGTTCTGGTGGGTTTGCCATCCCTTCCTTGGCTGCCCTTTTCTTGCACAGGAGCCACCCCCTGCACCGGGATGGCCACGGGAAAGACAATGAACCACTTCCACCCACCCCCGAAAGAAGGAAGGTCCAGGCTCCTGCTCCGGTTTAGGAGTGAAGAAGGACTTGATGCCCCCCAAAAGCACTGCAGAAGGAGACCCTACCGCCATGCACCTACTCCTCTGCTCCCCAAAGCCCCCTTACCTGCTGCAGGGCACCGGGGCAGGGGCTCCTCCATGCGCTGTCCCCAGCAGCGGGGCACCCGCTGGGCAGGGGACCGGGACTCACAGCGCAGAGGCGTTGGCTGCGCGCTCCATGCGGCCGCGTTGCGCAAAGGCTGGAGCAGGGACAGGGACAGCTCCCGGGGAGTGAATGCGGAGGAACCCGTTCGGGTTTTAAAGGCCCAATGCTGGCCTGGTTGGCCAGGGAGTGGGCGAGGAGACGGCATCAGGCGTCGGAGGGCAGGGACAGGAGGTTGCTTTCCCTCACGGAAAGGTGTAGCTGGGTTCGTCCCTGGGGTCAAACCGCAGTGAAACGGGCACTAAAAGGGATGCCAGGACCCCAAAGCACATGAGCTGCAGCACTCTGTGCAGGGGACGGACTCCTGACAAGCGCTTCTTGCCTCCCCTCATCATAACTCCCATCCCACACCTTGGCCACATCCCCGCATCCCCTTCCCTCCTCCTCCCCCCTGCTCATCCCCACAGCCCTGCACTCCCTAAACCATCAGATGTTCACCAGAGCCCCGCTGTGAGGGTTCATGGCCCAGGCAGGAGTGGGGCCACCACTGCCTTGCACCCGCCCTGAGGGGTTCCAGCATCTCTGGGTGCTATGGTCCAGGCAGCAGCAGGAGTTCTGGGCTCAGGGCAGGCAGGAGCCCCATGCTTGGCCATCTCAGCTGCTATGGGTGGCTCCTTGGCTCCAGAGTCACTGTTTGGCCATGTGCGGGCTGGAAACCCACACAGAGAAGGTTCCCTGTGGCTTTACCCATATTCTAGGGTGCTGCCCATCCCTCACCCAACCCCCAAGCAAGAAGCTGAGAAGCACCTTCCCTGTAGAGCCTTACAGGCTGGATTGCTCCTGCCTTAATTTTGACTCTTTCCAGCCACCCCTCAGCCCAGCCAGTGACCACTGGGCTGCCAGCCCATATCAGTCCGGCCAAGTGGCTCTCAGTGCTGCTTGTCACATACAGAGAAGGTCCCCAGGACAAGCACAGTGACCCCAAGGCTCCTGCCTGCATGGTTTCCCTGGCTTCGTGCACCCTCGGGGCCTTGATTTGCACCATTAAGGAGCTTGAATGCCCCATCTCCATCATGGAAAGCCTCCAGGAAAAACCTGATCATACAGGGAGGTCATCCCTTGGGGCAGAGGCGCTCTGCAGAGCCATTCCCAGCCCTGAGCTCCTCCAGCTTCACAAAGATGCCCGGGGCTCTGCAGGGTCTATGTAACAGGCAGAACAAGAGATGCATCCTTCACCTCCTGAGATGGCTCCTGGGTCCCCCCCCGTGGGCAGGAGAGGTGTTTCCACGTGTCTGGGTGCCGGGCAGGGTGCAGCGTGGGCAGCAGTATCAGTGGCTCATGGGCACAGCGGTTGGTTACAACACGGGGCTGGTTTCTGGGAGAATAAGGTGGGTGCAGCCCCACTGGGACACCCCATGCACTGGTGCAGCTGCAAACAGCATCTGCCCTTGCAGAGAGCACCCAGGGTGGGAGGCTGGTGCCACAGGGGGCACCTGTGCAGCCAGGAAGCCTGTCCCTTGCTGAAGGCAGCCCTGGAGCACATCAGCTCGTTCCACATCTCTATGAGGATCAGGGACTAAATCACTCCACTTGTCCCAGTTTTCATGGGATGGTCCAAAATGGAGGCTGAAACCTCTCCAGGTGGATTGTGCCAGGGCTGAGGTTGCGCAGTCATCCCTGGGGTCAGCATCCCCATCCTTGGTCCCTTCCTGATGCCACTGGAGGTGCCGGGGCTGTTTGCATCCACCGAGATCTCCAGTGTTGAGCGAGGGATCTGGGCCAGTGAGACCAGATCTGGGGCAGCCGAGGAGCTCTCAACTTCAGTTTGCTCTCTGCTGGCACCATGGCCGGCTGGAAATTCCTGTTTCCCATACTTTGAATGCTCTCCACTGTAGGAAACGATGAGCTCATGGGTCTATACATAGGCACTGGAAGAACGGGTCTGTCTCCCTTTGCTGCTTTGACCACGCCAAAATTAAAGGGATTTTGGCACATCACAGACTGGGCTTTGTCAGCAGTTTCGCTCTTTCCCAGGAGTTGCTGTTCTCGGGGCCTTTGCTCCACTTTCACATGCAGCAGCATCTTTCCTAAGTGACAGGACTGAGTCTGCAGGAGCCTGAAGGACAAGAAATCAAGCTCAGGGGCAAAGCAAGTCCCTAAGCTTGGGACTTGTCGCTAAACTTGGGACTTGCTTTGCCTTAATCCTGCCTGCCTCTTTTTCTTGGGCTTTAAGAAGTGCAGCTCACGGCCACTGTTTCAACCTTCTCAAAACCAAAGGCAGAGTCAAGGGCTCCAGGATCCTTTTTTTCCAAGCAAGAAGGTGGCACCAGGCTCAGCTGGTCTCCAAAGACCACAGCTGAGACCTTTTCTGCTCTGCTTTGTGGCTTCCAGGGAACAAAGGACATTTCTGACCCAGAAGAGGACACAGCCCTCACTGCAGGGTCCTTTACCTGTGACCACGTTGGTATTAAGGCAGAGTTTTGTAGAATTTTGCAAGGAGAAGAGGACGCTGCAGAGACAGCCCTTGTCTTGCCATCACCCAAACTTTCCACTCTCAGCAACCAGGTGTGAAGGAGGCAAATAATATTATATATAATTATGTGAAAGTGCTTATTTTCAAAGCACATTTAAAGACAGAAGATTGATCTATGCATGAGCCAGTCAAATAATCACTATGTAAATATATATAATACATAAGTAATCACTATAGGTCTCAATATCATAGTATCATTGAGTGGTTTGTGTTGGACGGGAACTTAAAGCTCATCCCGTTCCAACCCCTGCCATGGGCAGGGGCACCTTCCACTGGAGCAGCTCCAAGCCCCTGTGTCCAACCTGGCCTTGAACAC